>JAQIXP010001303.1:0-19089 GCA_034700285.1 Proteroiulus fuscus | reverse complement strand
AAAGACGACGTCAACAATGGGGGTGGGTGGGTCCTTTCTCTAAATGTTGACAAAAGTTGACAAAGGGGTCGGTGGGTTCTAAAATTGACCTTTTTTGCAAACGTCTTTAATGAACGGCCCCTTTCCTAAATTTTCATGCTCTTCCTCCTACAACCACCTTCTTTCAAAGTGGGACTTTCCCTTAACAACATGCATGTATGAATCATTTCCCAAGGCAAGAAAACCATTAAAACAATATTAGTGCTACTGAGCATTCATTCCCTGTGTTTAATATTCATGGGGTCCTAAAAACCTGGCATAAAAAAATACCAAAAGTGGATTCCACAATTTAGATCTCAATAAAATATTTTACTGCACATTTTGAAAGGATAGTAAAAACTAAATAGATCACTCAGAAATTAACTTCAAAATTCCCTTAGCCCCTATTGCAGGCAAATTATTGAAGCGAAGTTTCTCTCACAGTGTATAATTCACTACAATTTTGAAAAGCAAGTTTTCCATTCAATAAAGGATAATCACTGTATTTATTTACTCCATTCCAACTAGTGTTTGCCAGCAATATTGACATTAGCTTGCTTTATATTTTCCAAAGCACTGTTTGAAAGCAACATTTTTTTCTAAAGTAATGCACTTTACTGCATTTTAAAGGGGATAATCCCCTTCAAGACAAGAACAAAAAGTAGAAATAAAGAATACTGCAATTGGACTTAAGAGTGATGAGAAATCACAATTTTGAAGTAAAACATGGGCAGTGCTTGATGACAATTGCTTATCTCAGGAAAACATGAACTTCAAAATCCCAAAACTTTCAACGCCATCTGTCATTAATCATTTAAACTAAATTTTAAACTGCAGAATTTTTCAGAAATTTTTGCAGAAATTTTCACTGCAGAAATCATTTTCAGTCTTGGCTTCACTTTCCTTCTACGCCAGAATAATAAGCTTATTTTGGCGTTATGACCGTGTAACAATTTGGTTACATTGTCCAAAGCTGAAACAATTATTGCTGTAGCCTTTTTCGTTTTGGCGTGCAGGATCATAGTGCAATATGCATGGTAACAAAATAGATTAACCACTTTTGAAATAGGCCTACCTAAATAAGTAGAGTACCGAATGAGATCACAGGAAATACAAAGTAGTGTGGTTTCGTTTTTGCGAGTTGGGTAGTAACCATGATGTAGTTATGAAATACGTGTGAACTGGATCACAAAATCACATGATCTGCTCACAACGCCTAATGAAAAAAACAATAGTAGTTTGGCGTTACGACTACTGAAGCGTTTTTTGCAGTAGGTATGGCCTCAGTCATTTTGGTGACCTGGATCACATTGTATAAGGTATGGTAACAAAACTTGTTACATACTCATAATGATCTACCAAAATAAGTCCTACCAAATAAGATCACAGAGAGCAGTGTGGTCCAATTTTCGCTGTTGAGTTGTAACCTTTGATATAGTTAATAACTATTAGTAAACTGGATCACAAAATCACATGATCCAATCACAACGTCAACACACGCCTAATGATAGACATAATTTGGCATTTTGACTATTGATGCGTTTTTGCGGTAGCCTCTGTGGTAAAGATGACCAGGATCACAATGTAAAGTAAAAAAATTGGTTACCCACTCGTGATCTACATAGAAAAGTAGAGCACCTGTACCAAATGAGATCACAGTAAAAACACATAGTGCAGTGAGTTCGCGTTTTCGGGTTGTAACCTAGTTCACAGTACTATAATTCAGAAATCGCTGTTTTAAAAAAGATGATATAGGCGTCATTTTTACAATAGTCTCCCACCCAGGCAGAATGGCGCCGCGTGCAAAGGGGGGGTTCAACTTGGCTTCACTTTGTCGCTATGGAATAGTTATAAGCAAAAACTTGTACACCATCAAGTTTATTACTAGAGGGATTGACAAAATGACTTCCAACATGGATACCATCAACCATCTTGATTTTTGTCCACATTAGCATGTTTCAAACTTAATAACTATTGAATGGTAATTATAAATTAATTTACAATTTCTATGCTCTTCTTGGTTTTTTTCCCTCCTTCTTGCAACAAAATGCTTGAGGTAAAGAGGGACTGTCCCTTTAACTTGCCATTTTAAGAAATTTGCTAAAGCTCGCCTATTTCTTATTCGCTTGGGTACAAGGAGTTACTTCGTTCTGATTCATTTTTTTTTGCAGAATCGGAAGTAAAAAAGATAAAAAAATTTTCTTTTTAATATTTTTTACCAAGTATAGTTTATACCATTGAGCATGATCACGTACATACGTGTCATACACTATAACTCAGTGATTACAGCATAAGGTAACATATGTGCATTGCAAGTTACTATCCCATTAAATTTATCAGCACATTGATGGCAAAGCATGACTATACGTGACGGCCATATTAATTTCCGATTCCAACATCAATTTGCAATTTCGGACGAAGCGCAATTTCCGCGGTAAAGAACTCACTCGTTCAAGAGCGGAAAGAAAAGCTGGCAAGAAGTGCACATATTTTTGAACAAGCCCTTGAGCAGGTAAAAACTTTCTTCCATTCCCAATCACAGCTCAATATTATTCATCAGTGATGAGAAATCATTATTTTTATGTAAAACATGGGGCAGCGCCATATTGCAAATCTCAGAAATTTCAGCGCCATCTGTTAGTAATAGGAGCAAGGTTTATCGGAATCATCCAATTTTGGCTTCATTTTCCTTCTATGCAATAATACATAGAAAACAAGATTATAAATGTATTCCATCAGAAACCAATATTCTTTGTTTTTTTTTTTAAATCAAATTTTTATAATGTTAATTTTAATAAAACGGAAATTTTCTGAGATTTTTGAGTAGTGTACAAAGTATTTATTCTTATATGGTCTAAACTTTATAAGTTCCACTGCTGCATGCTGGAAGCAAAGCAAATTAATACAAATCAATATTTTTTGTACAATTTTTGTTTCTGAATACCAAAAAAATTATAGAAAAAAAACCCAATAAAAATCAAAAAATTTTTTACATAATTTTGTCAAGCTTTACAAACGTTTAATAGATTTGCATTAAATCACAATAGAGCAAGTATGAATAAAAATCATGTATTTTTGGACAATTTAAAAAAAAACTTCCATTAAAATCTTAGTTCTTTTAAAATAATTTTGTCAAGACCATACAAACATTTGAAAGATTGCTAGAAGTCACAAAAAAATGCAAGTATGAATCAAAATTATGAAATTTTGAACAATTTAAAAAAAAAAAATAAGAATTAGATTTTAAGATTCTTAATTAAAAATAGTTTCTAGAAATCGCAAATAGAGCAAGTGTGAATAAAAATCATACATTTTTGTAGAATTAGTTTCAGTAAAAAAAATCCTTAATAAATCTAAATTTTTTATAAATAATTTTATCAAGACTTACAAACATTTGAAAGATTTGCTAGAAGTCACAAAAAAATGCAAGTATGAATCAAAATCATGAAATTTTGAACAATTTAAAAAAATATATATTGAATTAGATTTCAAGATTCTTAATTAAAAAATTTTCTAGAAATCGAAATAGAGCAAGTATGAATAAAAATCATGCATTATTGTACAATTATTTTCAGAAAAAACTCATAAAAATCTTGATTTAAAAAAAAAAAAATGTATCAATTAAGACTTACAAACGTTTGCAAGATTTGCTAGAAGTCACTATTTAAGTGACAATATTAATATAAAACCATGAATTTTTGTGAAAAAAAAATAAAATCAGAATTTTCTTACGATTATAAAATCGATGGCTTAATTCAGAAGTGGTGAATATGCCATGTTATCAAATAGCATATTCACCACTTCTGAATTGAGCTATCGAAATGTTGTTCCCTAGTATAAATATTATAAAAAATCTATAAATTAAAGTTGATCTTATACTATTAACTGCAAATATCTATACCATTTGGTTAATGATAACCATTAACTAATAGTAGGCCAAACCCAACTCTAGTCCAGACAGAATCGATATTCCATGAGTTATCACTTGGTCAAATAGCTGCATGCCAAGGATTATAGTTGATCAAGTCCTATTTACCCAGTACAGCTTCATCGATTTTGTTGCCATTCACAGAATATTTAACAAAATAACTTTCCCTTTAAACCAGTTCAACTTTTCCTCAAACTTTCCTCACAAACTCTTGATTAGCCGAAGCGCCACAAGTCCCAAGAGTGCCGGGCTATTAAGAATAACAAAGCAGCTGGCAGAGCAAAATTAAGGTGGCAAGAGGCAATTTGGTACTGACTCCAGGGACCAAAACACAGTGAATTAGGTGACAAAAAAACAAACATTGATTTTTCAAGAAAAACACAAAAATAAAAAACTTATTTTCAGGATTGATTTTTGGATAGTGGCGGCCATTTTCTCTTTATTTTCCCTCAGTTCATTACAAACAAGCTCTTGTGCAAATATGAGAAAAGTTAGTCAGTCTCTCAATGTACTTTTGTTTCAACTTTCTCATCATTTTGCACTTTAATTCCCCAGTCGCGAACCACTTTTCCATCCTCCAGACTTAGTTTGCATGCAAGACTTTACCTAGAGAAATTAATGGTTCCTAGGACACAGATTTACCCTCAAGTCGCTACAAAATAAATTGAAAATTTCCGTGTTTGGACTGCTTAAGCAGGCGAAACAGGATATTCGCCGTTGGAGAAAAAGATTGCCATTTTTACAAATGAAGAAAAGCTCATTTATATCTTTAAAAATGAAGCAATGTGCATATGAAAACAGGCCAAATGTAAAAGGGAATTACAAACAAGATGAATTTGAATTTGCCATAGATATACACTCCAAGAAAAAGCATTAATAATTTAGAAAAGTGAAGAAAATGAGTTGGAGAATATAAAATGCACACTCGACTTTCTCATTATTTTTCACAAAATTATTAAAGAGAAACTGATGGGAAAGCAAGCAAGCTCTAAAAAGTTTCTCGCAGAAATTTAAACAGAAGTTCTAAAAGACATTTTCTGTAAAAATAGTAGCAATATTTCAATACAAAAGTTATTATTCACTTTATAAGTTTATAAGTTTAGTTTATAAGTTAGTATTCCATACTAACTTTGCTATTAGAAACTATTTCAACTTGAAGCCTATACTTTTCTATGCTTAAAGATTTCATTTCTTTTAATTGCTAAAATTATTTACTTTTCTTCAGTTTTATATTTTCCTCTTTATTTTGAAAATATTTTGTCAATGGCAATTTTAAAGTCACAAGCGAAGACTTGGTTGGTAAAATTACTTAAAAAGTATGATTTTTTTTTTTTTTTAATTAAAGTATGTTTTTTCTCATTACTAATACAGTGTTTCGGCAACAGTAGGAGTTAAAAGTTTTATCAAAAATGTCTTTTTTTGGAAGAAAAATTAGGCATTTTATTGATTTTTCTTTCTATAATTCTACAAATTTGCCTATACAATGCATGATTTTTTACTAGAAGTTTATTTTTTTTTTTAATCACTATTTTCTAATTATTTGGTTTACTTAAAATTATATGGATACATACTAAATTACTGGTCAATTTATTGTGTTAAATAGAGGTTTATCTGACAGCATTGGGATTTCTTTTTATTTGAGTCTCCTTGCAATTCGCGAAAATTCTGAACCTCTCTAATAGTAAAAGTTTGAAAGTTCACATGAAAATCTGACAAAATGTATGACTTATCATAATGAAGATTTTATAACCTTTGCAAAATAATGAGTTTTGATGACATGAAATTTCCCTTATAAAAGTAGCCTACTCCTATAATGCACCATTTGTCCAAAAAAAGCATTTTTTTTTTTGTTTTCAATGTTAATTTTAGTACAGGCTAAACTGTAGTTGAAATTTTATTCATCACAGATGGCGCAAAACTTTTACTCCCCATTTAAAAGTACTCCCATAATGCACCATTTGGCAAAAAAAAACACTTTGGCTATTTTGGGTTATTTAGTGTCCTTCATAGATGGCGCCATACATTCCTGTGCCGCCATTTTAGTATGGGCTAAACTGTAGTTGCAATTTATTCATCACAGATAACGCTTCACTTTTACTTCCCATTTAAAACTACTCCCATAATGCACTATTTGACAAATAGAAGCAATATTCGGCCATTTTAGCATGTGCTAAACTGTAGTTAAATTCTGATCATCACAGATGGCGCTTCACTTTTACGCCCCTTTTATAAGTACTCCCATAATGCACTATTTGACAAAAAAAAAGACAATTTCTGCCATTTTTGTATGGGCCCATTACTGTTCTTTATATAGATGGCGCCATATATACGTTCCTGGGCCGCCACAGGAAAACCTTAGATGGCGCTTTACTTTCGAAAATGGGAGTATCCAATTGGGAAATAGAAAAAGAATACTTTCCAAAATCTGCTGAGTTTGATGAATTCAATCATGTCTTTAAGGAGCACCAAAACTAATACCGGCATAAGAGAAATCATCTTATAGCATGGACTGATTTTAAGTGCCGCCAAGAATGGCAACACAGCAGATAATTTCAATTAGAACAGTCTAACCAAGAGTGCCAATTCCAATTACCATTAAAAGTGGGTTTGCAACATCCGTTTCTGCACTCCTAGGCGTAGGCTTACTACTGTCAAGGGCTATCTGCCAATGTCAGATAAAAAGGATAATTAAGAGAGAAATGATGCTGTTCAGTTACCCTATTCAGCCTAATAAGATTAACTTTCAATTAAAAACTATTAAATCGGCTCGTGCTGGGATGAAATATATCTGGTCTATATGCTAAAAATCATATTATCTCCCTTCCCAACCCTAAACTTAAGCTTTCGCTAATTTGAATTTCTGCCTTATCTGATTGGCAATTTCCAATCTGGTATCAATCCCAATTTCCGGAAGAATGGAATAATGCTATAATACCATGGCAAATTTAAATTAGAAAATTGGTTATTTTGTTGGAAGCCATCTTGTTATTTTTCCATTCTTTAAGAAAGACAAAAACAAACTAAAAATTCTTTGGAAAATGCATTTCAGAACAGGAGAAGTTTCTGCAGAAAAATTGACATTTTTTTCTGCAGAAATGTCAACTACTTAAATGATTTGACAGAAAGATGTCTTCGGTAGGAGTATGAAACTTGGTTTTATGCAGAATTGGTGCTGTGATTTTTTTTTATAATTTCTGGTCATAATTTTGATTGGTGACGTCCTTAACAAGATATAATTATAGAGCAATACAGATTTTTCCATTTTTGATTAAAAAAAGTTTGTTCATTTCATTATGCAAATTCATTCAAATTTCTCAAAAATAAAAAAAATTCCAAATTGGTATCAAATTTTTTTGATTTATGATAGTTAAAATTTTTAAAATTTGATAATTTAAGTATTACTCGTGAGTTAAACGGAAAGTCCCCTTTTAAGACAAGTTGGTTGTAGGAGGAAGAGCATGAACATTTAGGAAAGACATTGAAATTCAAAGTTGATTTCAGCTCACTGATCAATAAATAAAATGTTCTGAATACATGGATTGGGATGAAAATATAAAGCCTAAATAAGCACCCTTTTACTGACAGTATGTACACCCTCTACTGGATAAAAGGCATCAGCTCTTATGAAACAAATACACTCAATGTCTTAGAGGGCGCCACCGACTTTCGAGTCTGCTGAAATCTATGAAAAAATGGCACCTAACATGTAGTTACAGAAAATTTTACCAAAATTAGAAAGACAAATTTCTGCAAAAATATGTATAACTTTGGGAATGCAACTCAATGCACTTCATAGCAGACATAGTTGTAAATGTAAAAATTGGACCTGTGCCAGCTACAGAAAACCTATCTACCAAAATTTGTCTTTTTCTCCATAACAAGAGAAAAAAACACTTAAAAAAGGGGAAAAAAATTCACAATGTAACTATAGAAAGTTCCACCAAATTACAGTTTAAAAATCAATTGGGGAAGGATTAAACAGGCACGAACTCTGATCAAGCATTGATTCCTTAAATAGCATTAGCATAAAAATGGGATGAATTCAAATTGCCAATTCCATGTCATTAAACTTCAAATAAGAATAGATAAAATCACAGAAAAAAAAACTTCAAAAATGAACAAAAAACTCAGTGATGTGAGGTTAAATGGGGGAAAGGAGAGCCATTGTAGATGCCATCAAATAGTAGGTTACACATATCGATTGATCAATTCCGTTAGAAGAGACATTTGTTTGCCAGAGATCAATATCAAGGGCAAATCTAGGAGGCAAGACAGGATAGACCCCAACTATTAATGAAAGGGGGGGAAAAATGAAGGCAACATTTTTGGAAAAAATCCAGGAGGACTCAAAACTAAAACACATCCCCCTCTTCCTCACAAATCAATCTCAAGGGCTCATCTCTTCTAAAAACTAACATTAGGGTCAAGGCCATGAGAATTCCATCCTGCCATTGAATTGAATTAGTGTCCAAGGTCAAGGCCATAGTACACTACTCCCATTCTTCTATTGAACCATTGTCCAAGGTACTACACTCCTGTTCTTGTATTAAACCAGTGCCCAAGGTACTACACTCCTGTTCTTGTATTGAACCATTGTCCAAGGTACTACACTCCTGTTCTTGTATTAAACCAGTGTCCAAGGTACTACACTCCTGTTCTTGTATTAAACCAGTGCCCAAGGTACTACACTCCTGTTCTTGTATTAAACCATTCTCCAAGGTACTACACTCCTGTTCTTGTATTAAAATAATGTCAAAGGTACTGCATTCCTGTTCTTGTATTAAACCAGTGTCCAAGGTCAAGGCCATGGTACTCAAATCCTGTACTTAGGCTATATTGAACCAGTTTCCAATGCCATGGCACTCCACTCCTGTTCTTGAATTGAACCAGTGTTCAAAGCAATGGCAATCTGATCCTGTTCAGGTTTTGAACCAGTGTTTAAGATCAAGGCCATGGTACTCCTTATTTATGTTCTTCTATTGAACCAGTGTCCAAGGCCATGGCACTCCACTCCTGTTCTTGTAAAGAACCAGTGCCCAAGGTCAAGACCATGGCACTACACTCCTGTTCTTGCATTGAACCAATATCAAAAGTATGGAACATGCACTCCACTCCTGCTCATGTACTGAACCAGTGTCAAAGAAATTAAACTGTTCTTGAATTGAATATGTTGATAGCTAAGGTCATGAAATTTCACTTCTGCCTCTGCATTCAACCATACTGTCAATGGTTAAGGAAATGGATTTACAATCCAAGGGCCCAACCACTATGTCAAGGGTCAAGATCACAACTTTCATTACCACCAAGTTTGAATTTAACAACAAGGGTCAGGGTTATGGTCAGCACAATATCATCCCATTCATGCAGGGTTAGTTACTGCTAACAAAACCATTGCCTTTCTTGTTATAATAAGACAACCAGACTATTAAACTGATGAATATTGTGCAATGAAAATGTACAAGTTCAACTCTTTAAGAATAGTTTCTACAGAAAACCAAATCAATTAAAATTATAAACAGTGTATAAATAAGTTGCTTCTGCAGAATCGAATATGCATCCTTGGCAGAATCAGAAACTTTCTGTAGAACCAAAAACACTTCCTGTAGAATCAAAAAATTTTGAAGAATCAAAAAGGTTCTCTCTATAATATCTTCAGGTATTGAAAATAGGCAAGTTCTCTTCAAGAACTTGGCATAAAATTTGGCCAAACTATTTCTGATTGTCTTGTTATCTGTAAGTTTCTGTAGAAATAATTCTGGAAAGAATTTCCTGCACATCAAGTTTACATACAGAAACAGCATTTGAGGAGCTATTTTCACCAGAGCAGGTAAAGGACAAAGCAGATACTGTTGCCGAAAAGCAACCAAAATAGAACAAAATGGCTCCATCCCATTTTATTGGTAAATTCCGAAAATGACAAAACAGGGCGCAATTTTACACAACAGCATTTCACCAGAAAAATAATTCAAGAGATTTTTTTGTGCATTGCTTACAGAATCTTTTCAGTATTTGAGAGAATAGTTTTCCAAATTAATAAACACCAATTTACTATAATGACAAAAATTCTAGGTAAATCTATATAAAACAATTTGCAAATTTCTTATTATTTGAACAAATTACAGAAAGTCTGAAAACTTCGTCGTTCAGAAACCAATAATATTATAGTTCATCAATTCTATAGAAACGAACAATATCGTCCAAAACAGTTTCGAGGAAAAACGAAACAATAATAATAATAAAAAAGATTATTCATAAGGGACACCATATACACAAGTGATCTACATAGAGTTAATGGATTCAAGGAAGCTATATTGTTGGAACATTAATGGCCATGGCACACATGCTCATGCTATAAAATGCTGTCCAGATCCATAAGAAAAAAATCCATAAATAGCACAGGTTTAATACATCCTGTATTTTGCAGCTATTCTGTGAAAATACAATAAGGCCTTTTATAGTCCAAGAAAGAGTAAAAGCAGATTGGAAACTAAATTTATAAGGACATTTTTGAGAAAATTTGTATATCAAGAATATAGGAAACTTTAACAAAATTCCAGGAAAAAATTCAGACTATACACAGAAAACATTACAGAAACCAGCAAATTGGAACACATACATCTTGATTAAGAAAAAACTTAACAGCACATGAAAACATTTCAACAGAAATTCTGTTTAGAATTAAAGAGATGAATTTCGGCCGAAAATGTTACATTAGTGTTCTGCAGAAAAGGCATTTCTACAGAAAGTTGATGCAGCTTACATTTTTGCAGAACATTATAGATGTAAATTTTCACAAAAAGGCTGATGAATTTCTATACAAATTTTCATGTATGTTAAGTAGAAAACAACCATTTTACCATTTTTACAGAAAGTTTAAACAGCTTACATTTCTGCAGAACATTACAGATGCAAATTTTCAGAAAAAGGTTGAATTTTTACCGGAAAAAAAACTACATTTGCAGTGCAGCAGCAAACCAAATTTCATCACAAATACTACAAGAAGTTTAAGCTTCTTATATTTCAACAGAACATTAGATGTAGATTTTCAGAAAACAGGTGCTGAATTTCTACAGATAAATTTACATTCTGTTATGCAGAATACCAAGCTTTGTTAAAAATTCTACAGGAAGTTTCAGCAGCTTACATTTTTGCAAAATATTTTAAATGTAAATTTTCATTAAAACAATAACAATTTTTTACAGAAAATTTTATATTTTAGTTCAGCAGAAATATAATTTTCACAAAAGCAGATTATGTTTCTACAGAACCCTGCAAGCATCTTACATTTCTGCAGAATACAAATGTAAATTTTTTCTACAGAAAATGCATTTTAGGAAAAGTGACAAATTTCAGCAGAAACATTGACACCATGTTCTGCACTAAACTCAAAATCCAGAAAAACTTTCAAGCAGTTTAGGATTCTGCACTTTTTTCTGCATAAATTCATCAAACTTAATTTTAAATTAAATTTTTTGTATTTTTCATACTGAAAATACATCAACTCTTTCACTCTCTAAAGGGTTTCTCTCGACTTGTATTAAACTAGTAATACTATTCCATGACTTTCCCTGACCAGATTTATCCCAACGACTTTCTCAATTTGTTACACTCCTTGAAATTTGATTTAAATACATTCTATATTCCCACTTGAATTTACTGAATTTCTCAGCAAACTCGTATACCGCGGTATTCAAGATTTTATTGATTTTTTTTGCAAATAATTTTAAGTGAAACACAAAGCTATTAAGCTATTATATACAGACAAGCTTTTGCAATTTAGCTACATGGATTCCAATTTTAAGAAATTAATTTGCATAGAATGCAAAAAAAATGTAAAAACATATGCATACAAAAACTGTTAATGTGCATAAAATATGGGTTAAAACTAAAAGCTAGAATTTAAAATCAATATTGAAAGATAACAACACAAAAATCGATGACTTTTGGAAAGATTTCATTTGTAAAAATTGTCTGCCAATCAATTTTCAATTTGTTTAAAAGGTCCAACAACAACAATTCTACTCTCACATATTTCCTATTAAATTTGAGGCAACAGAGACTTATGCTAATGCATCTATCCACATGGAAAAAAAGGAATTAATTTGCAAAAGAGCATCCATACATATAAGTCATGGTAAAATAAGCAAATTAAGATGAATTCTAAGGTTGCCTAGATAATCTTAATTAATTCAAATGGTTATGAACTCGAATCGCAATCAGAAATTCAAATGAAAATCGATTCGCAGCAATTTGTTGAAAAGAAAAAGAAAATGAAGAGAATTAATTCTTGCTGAGAATTTACAAAATATTTAAAAAAATGTTGGCAGGCAAATTTGCACAAATCTCAGCTGCATTCGGGGGGAAAAAAGAAGACAAGATGGGATTATTCAATCAATACTATTTTGACTAATAATAACTCAGCATACAAATTGGAAATTAAATTTTTTTAAATGTATTTTTTTTACAGTATTTGGCTAATTAGTCAACTTAAATTGAGTTTTCAGGAAAGATCTTTGCGCCACCTAGTGGGGGTATATCTTTGTATTTCTTATCAAAAAAACACATTTTTCTATTGATTTTTTTAGAGCAATGGAAGACCATGTTTGTATAAGGTGTGCAAGTTAAGAGACATGAGTTACTTGCTCAGAATCATAATAATTATCACAAATTCAAAAAATCCAACTATTGCCAACAAAAATGTTTAAAGGGAAAATGCCATCAAAAATGTCTAATGGCAAAATGCCAACAAAAATGTCTAATGGCAAAATGCCAACAAAAATGTTTAAAGGGAAAATGCCAACAAAAATGTCTAATTGCAAAATGCCAACAAAAATGTCTAATGGCAAAATGCCAACAAAAATTTCTAATGGCAAAATGCCAACAAAAATGTCTAATGGCAAAATGCCAACAAAAATGTCTAATGGCAAAATGCCAACAAAAATGTCTAATGGCAAAATGCCAGCAAAAATGTCTAATGGCAAAATGCCAACAAAAACTGATAGAAAATTGTAACATCACAAAACCAACTAAAGATCTTTAAATATCTATAATGGCACGCTGCCAACAAAATTGTAGCTATTTTCTAATGCCACAATGCCAACAAAAACTGTTTGAACAGTTGTAATGTCACATTGCCAACTAAACCTGTTTAAAAATCTCTAATGGTGCAGTGTCAACAAAACAGTGCTTGTAAATGTCTAATATCACATTGAAAACAAAAAATGTTTGAGCAGTTATAGTCACAAAGCCAACTAAAACTATTTTAAAAGTCTATAATGGCAAAATGCCATCAAAGCTGTTGAAAATCTCTTTTTGACATGATGTCAACAGAAATTTTTACAAATTTCTAATGTCACAATGCCAACAAAATTGTTAAACATTTTCTGTCACAATGCCAACAACAATGTCTGAACTGTAATGTCACAATACCAACTTAAACTTTTCAAAAGTCTCTAATGGTGATCTGTCAATAGGAACAGTGTTTACGAATGTCTAATGTCACAATGCCAACAAAAATGTTTGAACAATTGTAATATCCCAAAGCCAACTGAAACTCTTTACAAATCCACTATGACAAAATGCCCTCTAACATTGTTCAAAAATCTCTTTGGTATAAAGTCAACAGAAATGTTCACAAATTTCTAATGTCACAATGCCAACAAAATTGTGGAAAAAAATTCCAATGCCACAATGTCAACAAAAACTGTTTGAACAGTTGTAATGTCACAATGTCAACTAAAATTGTTCAAAAATCTTTCAAATGTTTAATCTTTAATGCCAACAAAAGTGTTTACTAATTTCTAATGTCACAATGCCAACTAAAAATGTTTGATCACTTGTCACTTGTCACTTGTTTGATCACAATGCCAACTAATACTGCTACTCTTTACAAATCTATTATGGAAAAATGCCATCAAAAATTGTTCAAAATTCTCTTCTGGTACAATGTCAAAAGAAATCTTTACAAATTTCAAATATCACAATGCCAACAAAATTGTGGAAAAAATTCAAATGTTACAATGCCAACTAAAACTTTGTAAATCTCTAATGGCATAATGCCATCTAACAATGTTCAAAAATCTTTAATTGTGCAATGTCAGCAAAACAATATTTATAAATGTAAAGTTCCAATGCCAACAAAATTGTTGCTAAATTTCTAAAAGTCCAATGCCAACAAAAATGTAAACCATTACTGCCAAAATGCTAACAAAAAGTATTTGAACAATTCTAATGGCCCAATGCCATTTAAAACTATTCAAAAATCACTAATGGTACAATGTCAACCACTGGCGGCTCCAGCGGGGGTACAGGGGGTACAGCTGTACCCCCTGTTCAGTCACTTGGGGGGCGCCAAATTGTGAAATCAGGTGGATGGGGGTAGGGGTTAGTGAAACCTATAGCTGTACTTGTCAGGGGTGCATACTTTGAGGATGTGCAAAAATTGCTTCTTGGATGTCAAATCGCTTCAGTATTATCCATAAAGATGTCTATGGTGTTATTCCAGCAAAAAAAAAAACCTGCCCATAATTTTTGTAATTGATTTGCACTTTTAAATTGCAGAAAAACTTGTATAAGTCTACATTTCTGAACGTTTATGAAACAAAATCCTATACTTTGTGCAGATTTTTTATGCTGAAAATGTAGGCTACGTTTTCTTCTACAGTTTATCTGCTTTTTTTAAGTTTTCTGTATTGTTTGAACAAAATTTCTGCAGTCTAGTGATGCAGAAAAACTGCTTTAGAAAACAGCATATTTTCTAAACATATTACGTGGGTTTTTGTCTCATAAATGTACAGAAATGCAGGCTTCAGTTATAGTTTTTTCTTAAAGTCATAAATGATACCTGCATAAAAATTTGAACTTTCTGCAGACATTTTTAACCAAAATTAGGGCCACACGAAGGGAAGGATGGGGGGGGGGGGAAATAATCAAAAAAGGACCCGTGTATCCCCCTCCCCCAAAATTTTCGAACTAATGCTACTAGATAAAATGGCAAATAGGCACTTTTGGGGATTTTTTTAGCCCACTTTTTAATTCTTTTGAGCAAAAAAAATTGCCTGCGGCGCCATTTTCTATTCATATTCTGCCCGAATTTTGAAACAATTTTAGGTTGGGTTCACCCCGGAAATGGATTTCTGTGTGCGGCCCTGGTTGGGATCATTGGGGCGCCCGCTGCCCTCTCAGTACCCCTTGTTCAAAAAACCTAGAACCGCCAGTGAAAATTTCACCTGCATTGCACTAATGTTGTGAAAAATACTTGAGCCCTTTTTGATAACTAATCTTATTGCACTAATGCAAAAATGACAGTTTCTTGAAAATGGAGGTTTGAGAAATTACACCCCATCAGAATTCTTTTTCGGAATTGCATTATCCTGGATCACCTAATGGCTGTATTGTGTCGTGATTTGGGTGAGAATATAGAATTGACTATAAACAACAAAATTCAAAACGGAAAAATAGAAAATCCAAGTAAACTCACTGGAAACAGTAAACTTGACCCCAATAATCTCCAATTCCATTTACGCATCCAAAATCTATTGGGGCGATTGCAGTGTCACCATTCCAGCTTTTAGTTAGGGTGAGGCTAAGTAAAATAAGAGTTTACCGAAGGTAAAAAGACTTGGGGAGGGAAGGGGGCAAGTGACCTTCCTCAAATGGTGCAACTAGGCTTTCGCTTCTAATCCTGAATTTCGCCCTGGTTGTGTATAAAGTCATAACCATCATGCAATGCGTCTCTCAAAATTATTCAGTCAATACTTTCGAATGTCATCAGCACTTATCAAAGTTCAAAAATGGTGCAAATGAAGAAGAGATGTCATAACAACTTAGGATCATACTGCATTATTAGAAATAGCTCCCATAATTCAATGCAAAGTAAAATATAAAACACAATAATACATTATGTCTGTGGAATAGCCGGATCGAGTCTATTCTCTCTCTTTATCACTTGAATAACATCTCAGTTATCGACATTTACACTTTTAAGTTCCAGAAAAAAAACCACACGGTCTTATCAATACAAGAAAGTAGATTTTTGGAAAGAAAGTAGTATCAGTATACATGCCATTAATAAAAAATTGCTATATATGCATTAAAAGTTAACGCACATTTCCTTTACATTGCTGTGCCATAAAAGTTAAACAAATAACCAACCAACCAGTTAATGATATCTTAATGCAGTAAACAGTTTACATTTATAACATCCACACCCTCGAGTGATCTAGAGCTAATATCATGCATGTCTTGGATTACTTGCATCCTGCTCTGTGCTTCTGTTAAAATGACATGAGAAAGTCAATTAAAATATCGTATACTTAAGCCAACATTGACATTCATGACTAAATTTCTATATCGTTTGTATAATCTAACACAAATTAACCCTTAGTTTAAACACATTCAGCAGCCAATCTGCACATTCGCCTTTGATATGCATTTTATGAGAGGCCAACAATTGTGATATAAAATCCATTTTATAGCAAAGAAAACTTACTGAAACACATTTAAAAACTCGAATGCACAAAACAACAAAAATAATACTCCCGGAATTGAAACTAATAAGTTGGGGTTGACAGAAGTGCATATAATATTAATAAAGTATAACCTGAAGTGCGTTCAATTTTAGTATTTTTCGGGCTCCCGGAAATTTAAAGAGCATATAACTGCATGGATTATGAATGACTTGGAATAATCAAATCTGGAATAGCATATACACCAAAACTTGATCTATATATGTATGAAGAATACTTTAAGGCTGTTTCAGTTTATACACAATTCCAGTTTTGGATGCAGTTCTAAATTTTTTTCAAGGACTGCCCAACTGTACGTCAAGACCTGGTTGCAATACATTTTAAATTTATAAATAAACATCAAAATGTACCATAATCAACTTTTATAAATATTTAAGCATATGTACCTTTTCAAAATCATGCTGTTCTAACTATAAATGCTCAAAGAATTCTGGTATACTATTCCTTAATCCAGCCAATTCACACGGAATGCTTACATTAAAAAAACTGTTGAATTATGCAAACATATTTTCTTTTCTGGTAAAGTATTACACATTAATTTTAATTTTGCCTAGAATATCTATCCGGTCAATAAATCTGAAAATATTCTAGCAAAATGTTGGGTGTTTAAGTTGTCATGCAGTTGCCATGTCAGCATTCAGTTTCACGGTTATCGTTATTATCATTAGTATTAAAAATATTATTCAGCATATTAAATGTTCATTTCGCAGTAATTAAAGAGGTTTAAATGTCAAATATATCTGATAAAAAAGAAAATAAAAATTACTTTCTCTTTAAATTGTCATTGATTAAAATTAAACATGTATCCGCTTTTTATTACATTAACTGCCTCAATTAATTTTCTGCTTCCACATAATTTAACAGCTTCTCATGTATACAGAGAATGAAATTCCTTTTTTTCTATAAAGACTGATTTGTTAGCTTAAATGGTAACCACACGGAAACTAATTTCTATCCATGCAACTGAATTCAACACGCTCCAAGTGCAATTATTTGTACAGTGGAAAACAAGTCAATGAATTTTATTTCCCAATAGGGCAATTAGCATGGTTCCATGAGATACGTGACATAACAAACTAGTTATTGGGCAATTACGAAATTATTTGAAACTATGTAGGTAATTCTATTTATAGTTTCAAGCCAAAACAACACTTTGAATTAGCAATATGTGGTTCCAATTGAGCAAAAAGCAATGGGTATACATAGTATAGTGGTGATTTATTTATATTAATCTGAATAGATTTATTACCATGCCACTATACATGTATAGCGATAATTTGTACTGAAAATAGTATTTATAGTGTTTAAACTGATACAATTTACACTGTGTCAAACAAGTATTTACCATGATATCACAAAACAAAAATGAACTTAAAGAAACCGGTATCATAAGGGTATGTTATTTAAACAATAATAATCTTTTGAAAAAAACAGGAATGTAGATCACTTCGCTGAAAATCACTATACTCTAGTGACATTCAGTGCATGGTTATTGTACTATACCGTTATCCATTTAAATCACTATCGTTGCTGATGTCATTGTACAGTTCAAGAGCCACGAGAGTTTAGTGATCTATCTACTGTTCTTGTCCATCACAGTGCATTTAGATCGCATCCTGCTTGACAATATTATTTAATGCTTGAGCTCTCTTATATAAATTTTATACCCCTTTAAATCAGGTAAAATGTGAATGGCAAAGTTATTTATTTATTCATGAATATTTTGAGTGAAAGTGGCATCATGCAGTGATCGTTTTACTATCTTTAAAACCAGCTTTGTTTGATTCTTCTTTACAATATCAAGACTAGGTCTACCTTGTAATGTTTTACTAGTATAGTTTTACCAAAAATCACAGTAATTCTAAAATTAAAAATGTCACTAAATGATAGAATAATTTAATTAGAATATAATTGGTTGTGATAAAGTAATCTGGAATTGAATAGAAATTCTTAAGAAGGTAATTAAATGCTATTACCTATATTGAAGAACGTCAAATTACTTTTTAAATCACTTATGTAAAAACACAGAAATTAATTTAAGCTTTAACTTGCTGTTGCTGTTAATTTATTGTAGTTAAATTTTAATCTTTGGGTTAGTTTAAATATTATAACTTGTTAACTTATGTAAAATTAACTTTAAGTAATTTCTATTTTCTTTAAAAAATAGAAATGAATTTGGTTATAGTATATTTAAAAAGCACACATACATCATGAATGAATAACATGCAATGTAAGGCATATTTACTTTTATGTAAGAACAGCATCTCAAAATATTCATCTGAAAGTGGCGTTGACCTTTAAAGATAATCTATTATAGGCCTACAATAACAGTTGCAAGAAGGAACTTTTCAATTCTTTGGTTAGGAAAATGAAATACATCTTTTAAATTACTAGGAGGACTAGTTTATAAATACCAAACTACTTAATTATATTTAAATTATTATTTTAGAGATTGGAACTTTACATGCAGGGTACAGTTTTTACATTAGGGCCAAAAGTGCTTATTGCATGCCCTTCACTCACAGGGTCCAAACTTTTTTTTTGCTTGTCATGTGCTGCCCATTTTATAAATTCCTTTCACCAACATTAGGAATTTTATTACACTGTCATCATATA
>JAQIXP010001302.1:0-19089 GCA_034700285.1 Proteroiulus fuscus | reverse complement strand
ACCGTTAGTTAACATGGAGATTCCCATAGGAGCATGCATTTTTTAAAAGTGTGGACAGCCCCCTTAAAGAAAATCCATATTTATTGCATTAAAATTAGTTATTTTAAAATTCTGAGCTTAATTTCCAAGATAGAAACTTGCCCTTGGGGATGCACCTTCAAATTTTGGTTTCCTAAAGGCAATATACTGTACTTGCTATGAGTCCACCTCAATCCTATACCCAAATTTGGGTATATAATATCCAACATTGGGCAGTGTGATAATAGGGCATATTTCATCTTCAGTGATCAAAAGGAGAAAGCTTTTCCTATCTTACCCTAATTCATATTGATTTATCATAGACAGAACAATAGTACTGTATACAATTTTATGTAAATATCTCAATTTTGGCAAAAATGGATGTATGTGGTATTTGATCTCAGCTACTTTCAGAATGCTAACCAGGGACATTTTACTATACCAGGACCTGTGAGATACATATTTTAAAAACAAAATGGCAGAATGCAAGCACATAAACATTTAATTTTTTTAAAATTATCGTGAGAGTGTAGTGTTAAACATAATTTTTCACCTAAAAATGCTGAACTAATCTATAAAATTTGCTTAAATGTAGCCATTATAATTACTTCAACTTGAGATCAATCCCGCTTGTAACCAACATAACAGCCTAGACTTATACCAGCACTATTAATATATAAATTATACACCATTTTCCCAGGCATTCATCAGTATAATCAGAAGGTAATTATTTAAATAGCAGCTTACACCGTGTAATTAAGACACTTGACCAATATATACATTAAGGAAGTTAATAGTAGCTCTTGCTCTCGTTGTAGGGAGTCTTGTCCTGTAAAATCAGAAGAAAAAGCAATAGCTGCTGAGCTTGGGAGTTGTTGTCTAGATACAGCATGGTTGAAGTCAGATATCCGAATATTCACACCTGGTCTGTTTATTACTCATTTTGGCCACCAGACGTAATTATTTCGAGTTTTTCAAAGTGGAATCTGACTTTTTATACATGTAATATAATGCCATGGATTCTACGAGGGATTTGTTTGTATGGGTTTTTTTTTGCAATTGATTATTTTCACACTAGTTGCTATCACTTTCTTCTCCTTGGTAAGTCCTGCTCGGCTGCCTGGCTAATCCCTGAAAATGCCTGTGGAAATCCGCATCCTGTCTTTTCATCCTTTCGATCCTCTCGTACATGAGTTTTTTGGCGAATTCGTACAATTCCACGTCCAAATAATTCAGCTGCCTGACTCGTTCCATCTGCTCGGGCGTGACGTCTTTGAAGACGGACGTGACGTGGGTCTCGTTGAACTGCTGGAAAGTGGTGAGGAAATTGAGGCGGAAAGTTTCCTCGAACATGTACTGGGCAATCTGCTGGAACTCGCACAGGCCAAAATAGGCCAAGCGTCTGAGATTCTCTTTGGCACTGGCCAACATGAGGCGCTCCCTCTGCTGCGCCGAAAGGGCACTGACATTGTAACAACCCACCAGGGTGAGATCGGCCAACATCCGAGTCTGACGGTTGATGGCGAGATTGGACGGACACAGCAAGAAGTCGTCCAGGCTCACGTCCTCCCACATTTCACCCTCGTAGCACGGGGGAAGCTCGCCGGCCGTCGCCTCACGGCCGCCGCACCAGTGGCGAGCCGCCTTCCACGTTGCGCCGCGCTTGACGTGCAGGTACTCGCTCAGGAAACGAACCACGGGATCACGTAGCAGAGTGATGTAATAGTAACTGCAAAACAAAAAAAAAGTAAAACACTGAATAATAATGCGACTCAAGTAACAAGGGATGGGCACATCTTCGGGAGAACCGGTTATCGGGTGTTTTTAATTATGCAAGTGGAGCTCTGTATCGTCCACCTGTTGTTGTTTTTAGAAATACGAACTGACACTGCCGAACCCAGCAGTTTTGCATTTTGCAACAAGTAATATCCCATTGCAAGCCAGTCCATAATAAAACCTCTATAGTCATTTTAGGACAGTGTTTAATATGCTTAATTTTCCTAATGCATACTTTTTATTAAAAGGGTTCCCGAACAGAAATTTTTATTTTTAAGTTCGCTATAGGAGGAGAATGTTACTTACATTTGAATTGTGAATATTTGCTGGAAGGTGGCGCGGTTTATCTGCTTTAGAACGTTGAACACGTGCAAAATTGAGCATGTATCAATATAATACATGCACGTGTTCTGGTTGAGCACGTGGCTTGCATGTGCAAAATTAGGCTAGTATCCGTTCAATATTCACGTGCAATTCTCGTGCTCAACTGGATCCAAAACAGAAACAGCATCACCAAGTGACAAAAATAGGCAAATCGTATTTGGAGAATTCTACCGCCATGTGGCGCCTCTTTTCTATACTCTTGATCACTATGTTGAATGCTATGCATACCAAATAAGGGAATCAATACGAAGTGCCACTCACTACAAGTTAGGTGCACACATTTGGGCACAATCAGTCAGGGTCATTTAATCCCAACCCTGGTAACTCTTGTTATATCCTGTTTTTGGAAACTTAGTCATCTGCCTTAGTATCTGTCGGCGAAATGCTAAAACTTATAATTTGTCAAATATCAAACTCTTTTTCAGTGTTTCCTGCATTTATTTCCAAAAAAATCTTACACAGAGGCCCCAGTCACTAGTGCATAGTTCCGCACCCAGGAATCAGAAAGATTTAATTGTCCCGTTTTAAACTTTGATTTTTCTCACTGTAATAATGGGTCTAGTGACCAAAGACAATGTTAGACATACAGTATACGTTGGTTTTCAAAGTTTTTTTTTTAAATTTTTGATCATTTTTTTGGGAAATAAATTATAGCGTTGAATGGGTTATGTAGCCTTGAAAATGCTCATGAAACCATAACAAGGCCAATGAGATTGCTATATATACATGTACCAGTCTACAGTTGTTTTTTTGTCAAAAATATAAGTGAGCCATTTTTCACATAATTTATTTCTGAGGGCTTCCTTTATGACTATGGAAATTTCTTTGTGTATTTGCTGACAAGCATTTAAGGAGTCAGAATTGATATTTCTGCCAACTATACAAGCCATATTTCAGCTATTAAAGTTGAAATGACGTACACACGTCAATTATTAAGCTGTGTGGCCTGAATGCATGTTTTTGAGAAACAACAACTTAATTATGGTTTCATGTACATAATCATGCTTATACATCTTAGATTCTTCTAAGATATATCTTAAAAAACATTTTTTATGGCAGTGTTTGAAATCTGTCGCAAATGCAAGTTTTAAAAAAAGGAAACTATATTTGATGAGCTTTTTAATTAATTTTTCTAAAATGTAGGGAGTGATCATTCTAATTAAGATTTTGTCATGGATCCGGCCATGTATCAGTAGACTGCCACCCCCTTCCCCATTGCCAGATTTGTTATATTCAGCCCTAGCAGTCTCACCACTTCACTGCTTTCACTGGCTTTAGTGTTTTAAGCCTTTGATCCAGGTTTTTTTTCCAATCATCTAAAAGGTATATATTTAATTAAATAATTGCAATGAAAAAGCATTAAAGGGATAGTCCCACTTTGAAAGAAGGTGGTACCGTGGTTGTAGGAAGAAGAGCATGAAAAATTAGGAAAGGCATGGAAATTGCAATTGGATTTGAGCCCACCAATCAATAAATAATTCCATGAATACATGGATTCGGGTTAAAAATTCAAAGCCCAAATAGGCGCCATTTTACTGACAGTATATATCGACCTTTAATGGATAAAATGCATCAGCTCTCCTGAAACATACAGACACGCATGTCCTAGAGGGCGATACCAACTTTCAATGTCTGCTGAAATCTATGGAAAAATGGCGCCTAACGTATTCATATGGACTCCCATTGGGAACTCAAGCGACTCCATTTTGTTTTGCATTTATGGAGTTATGGCGTTGTAAATTTATATTTACAAACTAAAATTATTCAAATTAAAATTATTCACCAAACCGCTTGCCTGTGAACAAATTATGAAAAATGAAGAAAACGCATTGGATAACATTATAAGTATTCTTATACAATGTAATGTAATTCAAAGCAAAATTTTCGCTTTTAATTATTTTTTTTTATGGGAAAAATGCACGGGGAATATTCCCTAAACTTTCTGTGGTGAACCAGATTGGCATAAAAGTTTGTAAATAAAAATTGATAATGTGGTAGCTCCATAAATGCAAAACAAAATGGAGTTGCTTGAGTTCCCAGTGCGACATTTTTTTTTTCCAAAAAATAACCAAATAGGCCTATCATGAATAAATAAGCAATAGACCATTTTGTATTGCCTGTGCAAAGCAAACAATTTGCATGGCTCTTCTAAGTCCTTGAGCTAAATAGGCCCGAGGTGCAAACGTTTACTAACATGACAGTGCATAGCTTCAAGCTTGCAATACATGTACTGAATTCTATGGTTTGAGTGGCAGGTTAGGGATATCTACAAAGTAAACAATTTTAAAATTCAATAGCCAACGCATATTTTGATGTCAACAATTTTCGAACCTAGGGCCAGTTATTTGGCAGCACGAATTCTGACTTTGATGCTATATGGAATCATAAAACTTTGCCGATTACAACCAGTGAATATTGAATATTACAAAGTTTTGAAAAAATGAGTTGAGATATTTAGAGAAAATAAAATTGCAAACGGTTAATTTTTTACATAATTAAAGATCATAGGCCTACAATACAATGAGTAAATATAAGTGCATTGAACTGCATTAAATTTCAGTTAATATAAATGTATTTATTAAATTTCCCTGACTTTTCTAGGCTATTTGGAGATTTTTTTCTGACTTTCCATGACCAAATTTCTATTCCTTGACTTTCCAGGTCGGTATGAGCCATGTTCAGTTTCAATGAAGATACAATTAAATAAGTTGAATGCAGTTTCTAGGAATTAAGCTGAACCCAATAAGTAAATACACGTAGGCCTACAATAAATAAATGAAACCATAGAACCCTTGTCGATAATCTATCTATTTTCAGATCATCAAATAGTTTTGTTTCTTTGAAACTATCGCGAAATACATCCTATTTTACAATGCATATAGTAACATTGATAAAGAATTTGTATCATCCTTTGTAGGTGTTAATTTCCATTGCAATTACCCTATTTAACAAAAAAGTGAACTAAAAAATTCAAATAGACCAATCGGAAAGAAAATTTTAGGCTTAATTTAATGGGAAAGTCCCACCTTGTAACACGGGATATTTAAGTTGTAGGCCTACACATTTATGAATAGCTGTGACAATAATGATTGCAACAAAATTTCCATATTGAAGAAATCACGAAGTTTGCCAAATACATGTTATATAGGCCTAGGCGCCCTCTAGGACGTACATGCATATTTTTTCCATTAGAGCTGATGGCTTTTATCCAGTTGAGGGCGCTACATACTGCCATTAAAATGGCGCCTATTTGGGTTTTAAAATTTTCAACCAAATCCGTGTATTCAGGATATTTTATTTATTGATTGACCAGTGGGCTCAAATCCAGTTGCAATTTCCATGCCTTTCCTAAGTTTTCATACTCTTCTTCCTACATCCAACTTCTTTCGAAGTGGGACTTTCCCTTTAATTACTTATATGATTTATGTCGTCAGCATGATTTAGCCATTTAGTATATCTGTTAGTCATGCAGGAGTAACTAATCTATAGTGAGATGGTTGAATTATTCCTTTCCAGGCAGTTTCTTCATCTTTTGTTGAACATCAGTAGGTCTAAGTATAGGCTATATCACACGACATTCTCACAAAACTCTGTAAAACTGTATTTTATATAACTGACAGACACGATCAATGAGATGGCCCCAGCTCCGCATTTAATTAAAGATACTGATGCATAATTAAATATTAATTGGTTCAACGAGTTGCTCACAGCATCGTAATGAACCAATGTACAAGGCCTACAAAATCCATGTTTTTCATGCACAAATCTTGGCAACAATTTTGCAGCTCTTTGGCATGCCAACGATGAAAGTTTTTTAAAATGTGAAAAAGAAATTTGTAGGAAAAATTAGCTTAAATGGATCTGCAGCTGATAAAACAGGCCATCACTCATGGAAGCTTGGATGTTATAGGCTTACACTACTTGTAATCTTTTCTTCTTTTACTTTCCACAATTATTTTTAGCATTTAGCTAAAGAACTGAGGCGGATTATAGGCCTTCCCTATACGTGAAAGTTTCTTGTAGCCATTGCTCTGGAAATGAATTTGAGAGCCTCTCTGGCTGAAAAATAACCATTTTCGGAAAAGAAATAAGTTGTTTTCTTTGTTTATCTAGATTATAGGTCTAGACTTTAGGCACATGTATATAGCCTATGTAGGTACTGGACAAATATTGTATGATATAATTTCATCAGTAGCCTGTAGTTCAATAAAACTAATAAATTACCGGTATAGACGAATAGAGCACTTTGAGATCCTTAAAGGGACAGTCTCACTTTGAAACTAAGTTATTTTTAAACAGTAGGCCTACACAATTACTAGTTATTAATTTCTGTGCCAATAATAATTGCAGCAAAGTTTTCATTTTGAAGAAATCACGACGTTTCCAAAATGCACGGTAGGCGCCATTTTCCTCAGCCTTCGGCTGCTTTCGGCAAGCTTTAAAGCGAGGTGGCGCCCCCTAGCACACGTACGTCTATGGCCTCACGAGAGGCCATAGCCATAGAGGCTCCTAACTCACACTAAGGAAACAGCAACATGGCATTCGAGCATGCTCAACAAGAGTACCCTGGCTGTATACCGCCATAAGCTAACCATTTCAAGGGTTGATATTTTTGACAACACTAAAGGTAGTGACCTACTCTTTAAGGCCAGGGCGGGATCTTTGGAGACAAACTACCGCACACATCGCTGGAGTGGTCTACCACCCGGATGTCCTTTATGCTCCGCCCCTGTTGAGGATGTGGAGCACGTTCTAAAGCAATGTCCAAATTTGGGTCCAATTCCTGAAGCCTGGGCTTCCATGCCCATGGCCGTTTTACTGGGCCTCTCCAATGGTCGGTCTGACAGCTATCCCCATTTGGAAGGGGTCAAGGCTCGTCTCTTGAAGTGGTGGACATTGCATTGTAGGGAGTGATCTCTTCCGTTTCTTTGTGTAGCGCGGCACGCCAGTGCTCATTGGTCCTTTAAGGGACTCTCCGTTAGACAGGAGTATAACTATCTATCTATCTAGAGCTCGCTCCTTCATTCCAATAGAAGGCGCCACTATGCTTTAATAAACATGGCGTATATTAAGGCTTCACATTGCCAACCAAATCCAGGTATTCGGATCGTTTTATTTATTTGATAGATATTGTCAAATGCAATCGCAATTTCCATTTTAATTATATTTTTTCACGCTCATTTTATTAAAACCAACTTGTTTCAAAGTGAGACTGTCCCTTTAAATTATATTGCTTTCCTTATACTGAATGTTTTCATAAAATCATGCCAAATTTAAATGGGGATATTGAGATGATTTGGGGATTATAGTGAATCTCAAGAGAACATTTTTTGGTGAATCCTTGGTCTAGCTCTTGGCAATGCCAGATTTCTGGGTGAATCTTAAAGTTGCATTCTCTTCACAAAATGCACGTGCATATTCCAGCAAACCAAATACAATTCGCACATGCATTGCGCCCCATTTTGGAATACAAATTTTGTGAGGAGGATGCATCTTTAATAAACCTTTGTGAAGCTTGAGGAATTTTACAGGATTGTAACTAGATTATGAGAATCTTCTTGTTTGTAATTAATAAAACAAACTTGGTTCGTTCTTAGCTTCATGAATTTTTAATTAAAGAAATTACAACCTTCAAGATTTTCTTACATGTGATATCAAAATGCCATTGAATTGAGTTCACATTTTTTTCCCTGAACTTCATTCAAAAATATAAAAAATTGTCTGACCATTTAATTTGTAATGTCATTTATTTGCAGGTTATTGGCATACCCTGATTTTAGTAAAAATGCATGAATTTACAGTGGATGGTTAGCATGAATCAATTTTGAAAGTTCTACCTAGGGCTTATAAACTAAAACTTGGATTTCCATTTCCAAAGTTTCCTGTCCCCAATGGGACATTTTAGCCTTCCAAAATTGATTCAATCAAAATTGATATGTTATTTAGTCAGTCAATAGTCTTCCAGGAACTTTGGACAAAAGTCCAGAATTTTTATTACTGTCCAAAACGGATGAATGATAAAAATAATCATGAAAACTAAGAAACTCGATGTTACTAATTTATTTAGTTTTAAAAAGGAGGTTTTTTTTTCTCTATTACTTTTTCCAGTATAAAACAACTTTTTCCATGAAAACAGCTTTTTTTTTTCATAGCCATAAAGGAGACACATGAACATGTAGACCACTGTCCAGTCAAGTCCACAGCTTGTCCAGTGCTGTGTATGTTCCCCCCCCCTCGTTTGTCCATTGTCTGATTTGTAACTTTTTTGTCTGGTCAGAAACAGCTGTCAAACGCTGTCCAAACGACATAAATCTTACCGTCTCTTGACTCTCCCTCCTTCTTCTTTATTCAAAACTGAATCCACGCAGCTGGTCAGCTCGGTCCAGTCGGCATGTAAGCCGCACTGCCAACCAGTTGAGAATCGACTGAATAGCCAGTAACTTTTTTCAGAATTTGGTCGAATGCAGATGCATCTTTTTCGCTTTCTTTTGCCTCTTTTCTTGCACTCACAAGGCTTGTCCAGATCGAGATCGTGCACCAGATGCCGTCCGAATGTTGTGCCTCCCGTCTTCTGGATGTGGAGGAACACAATGACATCCCGGCTGAGAAGATCAAAGGAGAATTTAGACGAATTCAATGTAATATCGTCGAATGAAACTCCCACGATCTTGACTGGAAATCGCAGATCTTGAGCCATGTGCTGCTGTTGCTGGACAATTGCATGTTGCTCAGACAACAACTGGGCCACATTCTGGTCCTCGGCATCATCCGAGGAGAATGAATCCCAGAAATTTTTGGTGTGTGTATCGTCGAAATCGTAATTGTGATCATTGTTGCTGTATGCATTTCTAGAGAAAGAAGATTTCTCTGAAGTTTGGTGAAGCTTTTGCATCTGATGGTAGTGCTGGCGTTGGCTGCTAACGTTGGTCAGGGCACACACTTTCTCTGGACAGAAATATCCTAAATATATCACTCCGCATATAGTGAAGAGCAGACATAATAGTACGATACACCTCACACGACTGCCTGAACGGTATTCCACTGCCATAGTTACTTGGACATCTTCTCATATGCGCTGGTTGTTCTTTTCGTAAACGGATTTTGAATTAGCAGCTCTGAAAGGCTGTCCTCGTCAAAGCACAAAGTCCACTGAGACGCCATTTTGTTGTGCTTTCGATAGGACCTCCCATTGACTTGGCTCGCTGCCAAGTTTCTCGCTGCTGTATGGTTATGCCATCTTGTAGGAAATAGCGTAACTACATTTGTAAACTATAAAAATATCATATCCTTGGAATATCCCATTTAATTTTTATATATCAATCGGAAATATAACCGTGCTGAGTTAATAATCATGGACTAGTCAGAGTTTGCAAGGTGATTTGAGATAGTTAAATCTCTTTGGTGATTATTATTTGCTTTGTATCTGGGGTTTTAATAAGGTTTTAATACTCTAGGTTTGTAATGTTGTTTGTGAAAAGGTGGCACTATAGACTTCAATGGTTACATGATTGTGAGCATAACATTTAATATTAAACCCCTTTTAAAATTATAAAACACATGATTTTAGCATGGTTTTTATTGAGGTTAAGTCGGACTTCCGTCTAGATCGCATTGCAAGTGAACAGAAATATTTATATTGGCCCCAAAATTGGCAGGTCTGACCTGCCAATTTTGGGGCCAATTTAAATGAATTTTTCTCATTTTATTGATTTGGCATTATCATTTTCTATAAAATGGGAAAATATATCGTTGGAAGCAATGTTGCGGGAATTTTAGTTCATTTATACGGTCAAAGGTTAATTTTTCGAGAAATAAAGGGAGAAAATTAAAAGATTACCACATTTTTAAAATAATTTGGTATTTATAAAGTGCTGTGGCATTTCACATTGAACCTGCATCACCATTTAGCAAAAACCTGAGGGTTTCTCATCTGCAAGCCTGTTCTGTTGCTATGCTGTTACATTTCAAGGTATGATTTGTTAATTTCCTCGTTTTGAATTAGTTGATTCTGGTTAATATCGTAACTATATAAAATTCTGTTTTAAGTAAAATATATTAATTGGTTTTTCCTCACTGAAGCTAGTCTAAAATGGGAAAACGCAGTGGGGAAAGGAAGCAATAATTTTTGGTGTAGAGCTCATCCTTCTTTTAGCTTTGCCCTTGGTATAAATAAACTATCCACTTCTAAATTGGCCCCAATGCATATCGCTGGGAACAATAATTTTCTTTGGGTAAAGAATTTACGTATTTGGTCGCAGTATTCGTATAAAGTAAAGCAGGAATGCCTTAATCGCTGTATAGTAAGTTTCATATTCAAGTTTAGTCATCGTGATAGTTATTGTCAACCATTTTCGTAATGCTTTGTTCACCTTAATGACGTTGTGACAACATTTGATACCCAATGTGCAATAGGCGTTTGAAATTGGCAAATTCAGCCATCAGAATTTGTTCCGAATATATTTGGGATTATGTGCGAACACTGCAGTATTCTTGCCGATAGTTATTCGCGTATTTCGATAATACGATGGTGAGGTAATTTGAAGTAAATCTTTATTTGGGTGGCAAGATTTTCTCATTTGCCCCCTACAATTATTCAATATGGCTTCCTCCCATTTTTCCTTTTAATTCGAAATTCATGTTTCATGTGAAGGACACGATTTTGATTTTTCTAAAATTGTTTGAAGGTCTTTTACCATACTGTGCTTCGTTTTAAGATTTCTCACTCTCAAACTAACATACTGTCATTTAACTAGATTCTCGTACATATTGTACGGCTGCTTTTTAAAATTCAATTAGCTTTCGCTCCTGGCATTTTTCAATTTATATACGTATGCATGTTTCCTATAAATGATTTATTCACAGTTATTTATTTCTAATCAATCGATTATTAGTTGGGTTAATATGTTGAGTGAAAATTAAAAGGCCAACATTTCTCACTGTCTCAGGTAATTATATTAAGGCAATATTAGTAATGGCCCTACACTACTACTCATCCCTAAAAACTTGACCGTTTGCAATTGCCATATTTTATGGAAAATGTAACAAATATGTAGGATCATTATGGTTTTGTTATAATAATGTTCTAGAATCTAGAAAATGGCACATCCCCTAAATTCTGCCAACTTCTGATGGACTATTCTTTGGGTGAGAAATGACAGGCCTTTATATCATCTCTCAGCTGTATTTTTCTTGTATTATTAGTCACTTTGTTTAAACTGCTAAACCAGCATAGCTTTATTATAAATTATGCATTTTGTTTGCATGAAGGGATGAATGCATAATATAGAACTTACAAAATTATACAGATTGAAAAGAAAATTGAATAGGCCTAATTTCTTGTGTCCAATTTAGCATGGTCGATATATATATATGCCTTGCATGAATAGAATTACTGTGAACCTGTTTAATTTGTCTGATCAGGAATAATCTGTAATATATTATCAAAATGTTAGCGAGAAATTGACTGCTAGTGGACATAGGCCTAGGCATTAAACAAATGAGCACTGCATAACAGTTTATCATAAAACAGGATAGGACTAAACTTATTAATTGAGCAAATGGCTGACTTGTGCATCAGTTTGTAGGCCTACGTTATTATTTTTCGTTAACAGGATAGTTTTTTAAATTTTCTTTAACAAAATTTCCCTCAAAAAAGTGTGAAAAAATGCTGACCCATTTTTAGTTGTATGCAGTACATTCCATTGCTTCCTGGTTTAGTTAGTCCTTTTTTTCAAGACTTCAAATTTCATTCCAAAATTTCGAAATAACTGAACAGGCTTTCGGGATTCAACTTGTCTGGACTTCATTGTCAATAGTTCAGCTCAACAGATATTGCATACATGTGGGAAAAATGGGGGATGGGAGAATATTTAATTTTGGTGGTTTTGCTTCCTCTCTGCCACGTTTGAGATCAAGCTGTTAGTAAGGTTTACTGATCTGGGATGTGAGTCATATGCCCAAATTGGCTTGACCAAAGGTCTTTTGTTTGGTCAAATGCAAGGTTAAAGAAAATGCTTAACTTGTCTATTTGGGTTGCCATATATAAATACTGGTCCAAGAGGTATGCCTACCCTGTTTTCTGTTCTTGAAATTCATATTTTTGTATTTACTTTGCATTTTCTGAGTCTTTGCTCCAAAATTTATTTGGGAAACATGCATTACCCTGTTTATTTGGAAAAAAATAATATTTTCTTGATTTGCACAAGGCCTATTGACAAACTGGCGTCCATATGTGCAACATTGTCATTAGTTATTCCTTCACTAAGATAGCATATAGGTTAGTGGTTTCTATAGTGCTAGGAACTGTTAAATTTTGCGTCTTAACCTCTGACAAGCTCCTTGCACATGTGGGTCATAGTAAGTTCTGCAGGTATGTTGTTTTCATAGAGAAGTCTTAAAAATACTATATAGGCCATATTTATTCAAGCAATGCACAATTTCAACTGCAATTTTTGTTGAGTTTTAATATTATATTTATACATGATACATTATTATATTCCAACTGGTACCCATTAGCTTTTAGGCAATTTAATTGTTGATAGCATGTGTGTACTCTTTAGTGGGAAGTAAGCTTAAACATTTTTACTCAAATTTTATTTATTTTTTTGTTTTTCTTTTATATGTAAAGTGTGACCAGCGTAGTCATTCGTGGCATGCCTCAGGGTAAGAGTAGCGTCTATGGCAGATCTACCTAGACAGCTTGGTCATCGGCATCCTGGGGGGTCAGAGCAAAACACAGCAAGGAAAAGCAGCAAAAAGGGTTCCAATCAACAAGGGGCTCGATCACCCATTATCACAAGGTGAGTAGACTTTGATAACCATTTGATTTTGCAAACGCTTGAGCTACTGACATTTTATTCCCTATGATAACCTCAGCTACTACAGCTCTTGCCATTCGTTTTGCGCAAGTATCACTTGATCTTTGACCTTATTATTCAATCTGTCTTTTGTAAAATATCAAGTTTATTTATTTTTTTTCTGGACAAAAACGTATGGCTAGCCATTTCAAATTTTAAATTATTTTACCCTATTCTTATTTGTAGCATGGGATAATTTGTTGGGTTCAGTGGTTAATTTGTTTGCATTTTATTATTCTTCAAAAAATTTAAGGTCCAAGACAAGGTCATTGGCATTATTAGCATCAGTCAACTCTCAGAATTTAAGCAATACTTTGAATAACAAGGATACTGCTTGTTGTGACGTCCAGAGTTCTAGTGCGAGTCAAAACGAAGCAGCCAATCACTTGAGTAGTAGAATCTGGCCTGCCAACAGGGCACCTTCTGTTATATCTACTTCATCGTCAATTTCTGAGTCTTCATCCTCATCGACTGCTTCTTTTCTCAAAACTTCAAAGTATAAACGAGGGTGTCGCAAAATAAACCCTCTGGAAGGTAACTATTTTTGAGTTTTGTATTTCCTAAACTGCGTAGTTATAACTTGCTACTTACCGTTATGACTTAAGAAAAGTCAAACAACGGGCTAAGGTCAGGCAAGAAAAACTCAAATTTCTTAAAAGAACTTTTAATCTTGTCACTGATTTATAAAAAATTAAGGCTTATACTTATAAACGGAACTGCCAACCAAATAACACTTTTAAGGGAATACTTTTCAGCATTTTTAACTGACATACTCTTAAAAGTACAGGTTAGGAGAGGTGTAAAGTGTAGGAAAAAGTCTGGGGAATCTTTAATAACTCAATGAATTTACGATAGCTTGTAAGATTCTTTTGGCCTGCGCTGGCTGCATTGACTTATTTAGGATAGTTTTAGTTCTTCTGGTATAAGTAAACATTAGTGTACAAGCCATGGCAGCACGTTTCTGCAGCCATAAGTCAATTTTTATATATCAGTGACTACACTGTATGTTTTTATACTGAACACTAAATGTTCTGAAAGACAATGGAATAATCTTCCTAAAAATAGTTTAAATTATCGCGAATTCAATTTAACAATGATGTTTTAAGTCACAAGTGTATGACTTGGGAGTATCCTCCTGATTGTGGTACATGTATAACCTCCTACCAAATGGCTTCATGATATGCTGATCGTAGGGTACCGAGTTGATTTTGAATCTTTGAAACATTACGCCCTCAAACAAACTCAACACTGGAATGTTGAGGAAAAAGAATTTTTTCAGGAAAGATCAGGGAAATTCCAAGAATATCAAAAAAGTCCAGAAAAATCTATAAAGCCATTTGTATTCATGTATGTTAAATTTAACGCTGTTTAATCCTATATCCTAATTTTCATTCATTTGCCAAGATTATAATTCTGGTTGGCTTATTTCGCTTTCGCTGGTTGAATTTAACAACGTTAGCTCATCAAAATAAATTCTATTCGTATATATAATACATTAAAAAGTTAATGAAAATTTTATTCTATGTCAAGGAATTCGTAATCTATTTTAGCATTGGCTTTACTTAATCATGCGTTCTTAATAAGTTTACCACTGCATACTGAAAGGGCTTTTAATTCTTTTTGTAGACACATCTTCCAAATACGAAGATCGAAACGACATACCGTCATTTCCACATTCGTTACTCGGTCCTTCTATACTTGGTTTGGATAGCACTAGTCTTAGCGCCTCTGAAAATCACGATTGTTCTTCATCCTCGTCGTCGTCCTCATCGGCTTCCAAGAATATTTTTTCGGTTGTGGAAAATCTAGCCACTTCGTCGACTGCATCAGTCGGCTTGCGTGCCCTTCAAGATCAGTATCCAGCTAGAGACGCTCGCCTGCCAAAGAAAAGACAGAGTAGCTTGCTCCCAGAACCGTCTCCTGCGAAACGGCCGTCTTATCACCGAACCCAGAATCCCTGTACTAGTGCTTCGTCTTTAAGTGTTGTCGGCGCTTCTGGATCGTCGAACGCTCGCGTATCCGGCTCTACTTTATCTGCTAGCCTTACAGCATCGCTGTTGCCAAACACTCGCGATCCTTATTCTAGTGTTCTTCCGAAAAAACGATCTCGACTCGAACTTGATACTAAGGTCTTACTGGCATTGCCGAGGGACACGAGTCACCAACACTCCTCAAGTAAGACTTTCATTACTTGGCCTTTAATATTTATTTATTTAAACATTAGCTTACACATATTTTGAAATCGTCATTGACATTTTAAGAAATTTGTAACTTCATCTTTTTTTTAAAAAAAATTTATTACCTAATTGAAGTTATGGCCCTTTTTCCATATGATAAAAGAGCACTATAATCTGTTCCAATATTTTTTGGCCATTTGCCCTACACCTAGCGTCAGTTTAGTTTCATTTTCATCGATTGCAGTTGCCTGCCATGTGGGCTTTTATTCGCTCTCAGAAGCAAAGGTAAACTGTGGGTTAGGATTTTTCTACCCAGGTACTTCTAAAACACAGTAAGTAAGGATCTCAGCAGCAGACAAATCCTAGCCTATAGTTTGCTATTTGCTATAGTGAGCCAATGGAAGCCCCCTTGCTTGGCAACTGCAAATGATGAAAATAAAACATGCTAGGTGGTGGGCTCAGGGCCAAAAATTATTGGAACCGACTGTAATGTTGACGTCATACTACTCGTACACTTGTTTGCATTATGTGATTATGATGTCATGAGCCAAATCAACATTGGGGCAGGTCGGTAAAGGGTCAACAATTTGGACCGTGGGATTAGCCATATATCGGCCACCTATTTGCCATTAATATAATATGGTTTTCATCAGGATTTCTAAGACCTTGGGTCTAATATCAGTAGTACATCTGAGGATCAGAAATTTCTAAGAGCCCTATATCAGTTAAAAATTTGCGTTTTATTCATCATTTTAACTCATCTTACTTTAAATACCTATAACCAGTATTTTGGATTTTCGGTAAAATTCAAATTGTAAATTCCTGTATTGTGTAAATTACTTATATTGGAAGCCTAAGCATAGGGATGCAATCCTTTAAAGGTTGCATTTATCAAAATCTGAAACACAATGAATGACGCAGCCGCATTTTATCTTTTGCTTATTTGATAAATAAATGTTGATTTTGGCAGGGACGCAGATTAAAGATTAGTATAGCATGTAGCAAACCCTATTTTGTTAAATGTAATTATTTAATGCTGGGGAGTTGATTATACTGCACGTACACAGAATGCAACTTTTAGCAAATGGAACCAGCAAGTTTCTTGCAATGGACATATAAGTGGTATGAAAAAAAAAATTAATGAGCAGTATGTATTCATGCTGTCTGGCTTTTCAAAATACGGTTGTAAGCTAAGTTAGAAAATCCTTGCCTTATATTTATGTATGTATATATTTTTAATTTTAGGCGACTCACATTCTCGATACAATTCGTTAGGAAACAATACACACATCAACTGTCACAGTACAAGCAGTGGTGCCAGTGGACATCGAAAAATAGGTGCAACAACTAGTTGGACTGCAACGGCCAGTAGTACTGCTAACGGAAGCACTAGCACTACTGGTAGTGGGGGTACGAGCGTACTCAATCGGTGTACAGGCGCTGCCATCATTGGCAACGCTTTCTCTTCGGCTTCGAACGGTTCTACTTCGACTTCATCTAGCGTCTCGCCGGAGCTGCATTCCAGCTTACGGCGGAGCCATCGGAGCAGGATCACGGGTTCTTGTGCTAGTAGCAGGTAAGATATCCCATGATTTTTTATTATTTCTTGCTCAGTAGTAGGTTTAAAAGGGTTGTTTTTTGTGCGTGTTGTATTTTTATCTAAAATGAAGTACTTTAAGTAAGTACTATTGAGTTTATATGAAGTCAAAAATTTGGTCGACAGCTATAGCATGAAACAGGCCTACCCATAAGCCACCACTTTCAAAATTTCCTAACACAAGACAAATAACTGGCAAAGTACTTGAATTTTCAGGTATATTGTACAATGTAATATTTTAAGTCTTACAAGCTTGCTATATATTGGCATATGTCCTGAATCTTGCTATTGATTTTAAACTCTGTGATCACAATACACGTACTTCTGTCACTTTGCATATGCATATGAACAATGTACTTTGCAGATTCTCAATGTAAATTAAGACTAAGTCAGAATACTTTTAAAAGTGTTTACATAACTTTCTCAGATGAAATAGCGAGCCCGTAGGAAGGGGAGGGGATGGGGGGGGCCGTGCCCCCCAAATACTCTCCAGTGCCCCCCCAAGATAATTGGAGTCGCATCATGGGCGCGGGGATGGGCGAGGTGGCCCCTGGAGTAGTTTTCTGTCACCCTGGCCCGTCCAGGGGGGCCAACTTGCCAAACAAAAAGTCTGGAGATAGGCAACATATGCTCTTTTGGTAATTATTGAGTGGATTTGAGCAAAAACGTCTCCTGCGACGCCATTTTCTGTCAATTTTTGCAATTTTCTACAAAAACCTTTAAATTTTTGCCTGAATCCCAAATTTTAGAACATGTATTGGGTCTGCTCGTTTCTGCTTCCCCCCTTCCCCCACTTTTGTTGATTTTGTAGCCCATTTTGAAGTATTTTTGAGCCAAAAATTCGCCTGCGGCGCCATTTTTTTTAGTTTTTGCAATTTTCTATAAAATAAACCTTCAAATTTTTGCATGCGGCCCAAATTTTGGAACAACTTTTTTGGACTGGATCGGGTCGGGTCCCCCCCGAGATGGATATATATATATATATATAAATTATCGGTAAGTGGCTTCTCCCCCCCCCCCCTGGAAAATTTGCAGGAGGCGCCCATGCATGAGTACCATAATAAAATATGACAAGTGCCCCACCAAAAAAATTTGGGATGCCCCCCTAACCTTTCAACTCTGGCTACGGGCTCGTGAAGTAGGCCTATATACTCTTTTTAATGAGTTTTTAATTAAGTGTTCATGTAAATGCTGTCTTACGAATAGGGTACTTGTAATTTAAAATTATTCTATAGGGTATTTTTTGGCAATGGTACTATATTTTTTAAGTAGGGCCTACATGTAGTTTTTTGTTTTTTTGGAATTTTTAAGAATTGCGAGGAATTCTTCACAAAAAGAATTTTGGACAGGCTTAAAGCACCATTTTGTACCACTCTTGGTTCTGGTTTCAAGCAGCAGCATTTCGATATAGAAATTATCAAAAATTAATAGGGACTTAGCGGAATTTTGTGTATATAAGTCCTTGAGAAAATTACACGATATGATCAAATAGAAATAACAGTCACCGTCCTATGGCTTTAGCAACATGATCTGCATCAAAGCAAATACGAAACTTTACACGAATGCAGTGTATTATGTATAAATATATGTATTTATGCAAATAGCCAGCTTATTGACTCACCATAGGACTTTTACATTAGGCCCCTAGATGGCAGCACTTTTACACTGTGAATTTTTTTTTTTGTACTATTTTTTTTAATGTTCCCTATAGTTTGGGTGTCAAGTCTTATATTTCCTGTTATATTTGATGCCACTAGCACTTTACAACATTTCAATGAGTTAGATTAATTTTATAATTGTTTGCACAACCTACTGTATCTAGCTATATTAAATAACCGTGGGCACATTATACCTATGTGTGCATATGGGTTCTTCAAATAGCTCTAAATAATGAATAACAGTACACAGCAAAGTATATTGTTACATGGGGCGCATTGAAAAAGATTATATACAGTATATATACTTATTTGTAAATTATATTACCTAGGAATTGATATGCATACATTGTGTCAGAGAAATTTATCGCCCTATCTGGGAAAAAGCAATGATCGGTTAAAAGGTAATGGTTTTATTTTAATGTCAAAGGTTGTGATACAATTAGACTTAATAGGCTACACTAAATCATTGCTTAATTTAATTTGCTAAAAAATTAGTTGTCGCTTTTATGAAAGCAGAATTAGAAGCAATATAGTTCAAAATTGTTAGCAATGCTTAGGAATGATGTTTAATTCACAACTGTATGACGTGGGAGTATTCTCCTGATTGTGGGAATTCCCCCCCA
>JAQIXP010001301.1:0-19089 GCA_034700285.1 Proteroiulus fuscus | reverse complement strand
GCGATCGACCCAGCCGTTCAAAAGCCTTTGCTGTGGAAAAATAATTAGTAACTCACTTTTATATATAAGGATATATACATACAATATTTCCATTGAATATTTGAAGAGCTGCTGAGATCAAATACCACACAATCAATAAAAAATTGGAGTAAGATAAAGGAAAAACTTAATTGCTCATTTTGATCACTGAAAATGCAAAATGCCATGCAGAATCACTCACTACCTGTATAGTATATAAAATTTTGGGTATTAGGTATATATAGGCATATACCATATGGTTAAAGTGGACTCAAAACAATTAAGTAATTTCCAATAAGGAAATCAAAATGTACAAATGCATATAGCCTAGGGCCTATAGATGCCAAAGCACAAGTTTCTATCTTATAAATAAAGCTCAGAAATTCAGAATTTTAAAGTATACTCGTGTATAAAACTAATTTTAATGCAATAAAATTTTTTTCTCTAAAAGCATTTTTCTCAAAACAAGTAATCTGGACTCATGTGGTTTTTGATCTCAGCTCTTCGTTTACATCCAAATCTGTTGCAGACTATAATGATACATGCTGGACTCCAAGAATGGCCAGCCAGACCAAGCCATATATAGCCAGTTCAGATATGATACATTGATTTGATTAAAAGGATCTTACTATATATATCTCACACATATGCATGCCCAATCACAGAATATTCAATCAATATATAATAAAAATTACATAGCCTATATGCCGAAAATTTTCCACAATTCAATATGTAGGCCTACACGTATGCTATAAGAGTACTTCGTAACTTTCTATTTCATTACATAAAAGCCTATATTATTATCCTTCATTATCCCATCTATAATAAACTGGTTATAAAACCGCAGCCAGACGGATTCTCTCTCCCCCCCCCCCTATAAATAGGCCTAATCGTCTTCAATGTCTTGTCCCCTTATTTAAAAAATGATAAAAAAAAGTTAAGTTCAACGAGTATATATATATATATAGTATATTCCCGTACTTTGTCACAGACAACAACAACAACTTAAGAAACTTTTTGTATACAAATATAGGTCTATAAAAAAATAAAAAAACATCCAAAGGCATTGTGACCCCCATTTTAGGCTAAACGCGTAGGTGGGTAGCGCCACCTATTTACCCCAAACGACACTAAACATCCAAAAATAAACCCAAGTCTCAAGATATATATAAATCAAGCAGCATTTATATAATAATATTTAAAAATGCCATAATATCTTTTATCAAATGCATATATTTTGATTCTTATTTGTCAAAAAAAACTAATTTGTATTCATTTAATTGTACTAATTTTTTGCATAAAAATAGCTTAAAACGGATTAATGGAAAAAAAGAAGTTAATTTTCATCAAAAATATAATTAACGAAAGCGTGCCCATTTAATAATCAACTTACACCCCTTTTTGTAAATTGGCCTATTTAGATAATTACTTGTAGCCATTATTTAATTAATATAATTAGAAAATTATAGGTAACGATAGTGTTAAAGCCTATATAACGCTTATTGCATGCTAAAAAATAATAGCTATATAAGCAAACATTTTCGTTTATAGATTTTATGGAGATGTAAAGTTAAATTAAACTTTAAATTAGTAGAGTTAAAATTAAACTCGACAATATATAACTTGGCAAATCGACATAAAAACGCATTAATTGGTTAACAAACATAGCGATTAATTGCATGAATTTAGATGGCTTATATAGATAATTACAAATGTAAAATTATACGAGGATTTTAAACAAAAATATTGCTTTTGAAATAGTGCATGTGTACCGGTAAACTGTCAATGCAGGCTTAATGTGATTATATTAACTAACTAATGAAATATTTTAATAGATCAACTTTTACAGTGGGAATGGTGGGTATAAAATGACGACTCCCTATAATGATACTATTAAGTTTGAAAATCATTATAATGTACTAAAACAATAATTGTAACAATAAAACGAAAAGTATAGGTGTAGTCCTGAAAGTATATATAATCCTGACATGATATGAAAACCTTAATCTTGATCAAGTCTTATACAGTTATAATGTAATATGGTATTTAAACTGACAGGAAATACACAAAAATACTCAAATGTGTTTACATACAGTGTATTATAATGACAAGCATGCATACAAAAACACCCAATGCTGCTCATTTAATCATGATCAACTTTTGCATGCAGTTCAAAATCAAGCAGTTATAAAATCTGATCTCATCAGTCACTTACCACAAAATGGACAGTGGTCAAACGAGGTTCAAAAGCCAATCACTCCAACGATTTTTAACCACGCACAAATTGTTATCAGGCCTAATATACCACCGCATATAACATCAGTTCCAGTCACTCGGACTTTACAGTTTTTCTCCCACAAAAAAAATATCACAACGAAAAACACAGCAGCGTTGTTGTTTTTTCACACAAGTACAAGTACACAAGGCTTAAGTTTAAAAATTATTAGTATAATATATGCCTCACGAAATCAAAAAATTAGGAACTATAAAAGCTTTTTATACCATAGTAATTGTTAAGCCTTATGTCGATATATATATATATATTTACCACAGCGGTTTTCCCTGAGTAATATATAGCACAATCATAAAAAACCATAGGATTGACTTAAATGTCGAATATAGGAACTCACACACCGATTATCATATAAATACTATAATATTATATTGAAAATATATGAAAATTTCACCCGTATTGATCCTTAAAAATATGTACAGTCTATATGTACATCATTTTCCGTATATTTAGGAACACAAGCATTTTTTGGCCGAAGTTCAAACGAAAAAAAAAAAGTGACCGTTATGCGGCACCGGTCAGCTCCACTGCACGTGGGAGTCCAATGGCAACTGAGCCTCACAGAGAGTGAGAGGTATCCAGCAACATAGGGTCCCTCACCCTGATTTTTTTAAGGACCCACAGTGTTACCGCATTGGATATTTTTTTTTCAATGGCCTCTAACTCCATCGGATATTATTATTTTTTTTCTCCCCATGCAAGCAGTTGCCTCTAAACCCTCACCCTTAGGGCCTTTCATTCCACTAGCATTTTTCCGAGCCAATTGGGGAACTTGGGTGATATTTTACCATTTTTCCATTTCTCACTTATTCTTTTTTCACTTCTTTATTCCCTATTTTTTCATTCTCCTTTTTACCCCCACCACCACCACCATCACCACCGTGCACCACGTATACCCATTTTCCCCTTCTTTTTACCCATTTAGGGCCGAACTCCCATTCTTTTTTATTTTCTGGGCTGCAAAAATTGGCAAAAACTCAACCATCTGCACAGCTCCCGAACAAAATTTTTCCCTTCTTCAATTGAATTGTGTTATTGAAATTATATTTTTGGCAAAAATCAAGTTTTTCGTTTCGGGGGCGCTCGGGAGAGTGGACGCAAAGGTCAGAGGTCGTTGGTCCAGGCTAGGGTTCCCACTGTGGTCAGCTTGGGGAAGCGGGAGAGAAGAAAAAAGTAGAACCAGACTAAAAGGGCATAAAGAATAAGTGCTTTTTCCAAAAATCTCACACAAAAGGACCCAAGTTGAAAATACGATTAAATTCAGTATTACGATTACTGTTGCATGGAGTTACCCAAGGGCGGCCATTTTATTTTCCCCCTAGCTCTTTTTTTGAGTTTTGTCACGCATTTACACAAAGTGATGCGATTGTGCTCCCCTGGTGCACCCCAGAAATTTCGGATAGGGTTCACCCTACCCTCGGCCTGCCAGAAAACAGATAAACGTGGCAAAAATGCATAGGTTAACATGACGGGTGGGAAACTGCAAAAGGGACCTTTGGATTGAGAGGCCTAAACTTTTTCCTAATCTGCTCCATTGAATGTTGCGTAATGCCGGCACCAGATGGTGCGGCATGCTGAAGTGGCACCTGTGGCAAATCTCTCTCTCCAATATGAAGCGCCGTTAGAAAAAAAATAAGCCAGTTAGGGGGTCACAACCTCCAAAGAAAATAAAAGCTCACATTTTTGTAAAAAGCATTTGCAGTGCATTCAGTGTCTAAGGATGGCCTCACATTGACCTAAGCTACATAATTATATAACACATTCCAGAAAGATGGCATAAAGAGACCAATCAAGTGAACTTGTCCAAGTAACTAAAACTATCAGAACAAAAATGGCGGCTGCTTTCCAGTTCACCCTTTTGATGAACAAAGCATAGATAGTTCATAATTACAGCCTTCGGAATAACAGTGAACTGTTAAACAATACAGGAGTAACTGATCTATCAAAAACAAAATTAACATTTTTTTCTGACAGCCTCGTATATGTTCTGGATTCTGGCCTATTACATTCTTCAAAATAAGAATAAACTAAGGACAACAAAATTAAGTCTCCATTATGTAGGTTTCAATAATTTTGGCACTGTGCCCGCCACCTAGCGTTAGTTTTATTTTCATTATTTGCAGTTGCCATGGAATATGACCTATTAGGCCTACATTCTTCAAAATAAGAATGAACTATACTAGACTACAATTAAAGTCTCCACAATGACCAACAGTAGGTTAATTCATGTATTTTTTATCCTGGGCCCGCCACCTAGCGTCAGTTTTATTTTCATCGTTTGCAGTTGCCCTACATGATGGTTTCCATTGGCTCTCTGTGTGGCAAATAGAAAATTGTAGGTTAGGATTCGTCTGCTGCTGAGATCCTAACTTATTGCTTGTAGGTTTGGGTTTCAGACGTAGACAAATCCTAACCTACAGTTTTCCTTATGCTCCCCGAAGCCAATGGAAGCACCCATGGAAGGCAATTGCAATTGATGAAAATAAACCTGACGCAATATGGCGGACCCAGAGCCAAAAATTATTGGGACCAGTGAATGGAATCAGTGAATGGAATCAGTGAATGGACCAGTGAATGGAATCTATTCAACAAATACTATTACGGAGTATCTAATCCATAAGCAGAATGAAGCTTTGTGATTACATAATTTCTTGGCAGTTCACTCTACTTATAGGACCTATACACACACAATTCGGTAAATTCATGCAAAAAATTGTGTAATATATATTTTGTGAATTCATTGTACATCCCCCCCCCAGCAACAGGTCCTTGACCCGAATGCATACTAGGGCACAGCCCATTTTTGCTAATCAATGGCACAGCACACGCACGGCACCTAGTGGCATTATCAAGGAAATGTCCTACTTGGAATCCAATAAAACTGCATTTCCCCCCCACCATTTCGTTTTATTGCAAACAGTAAAAACCTATGGTAACTATTGGTAATAAGTGTGTGTGTGTGTGTGTGTGTTTGAGGACCCTCGTGTCACGGGGCCGAGTTAAAAAGGTGGAGTCATGTCATGCAAATATCAGCACCCGGATATTCGATAAAAAAACCAAGAGCAACTGACATCCAACCAAACAACTTCCCTGCTGTCAAGCGCCATCTACAGTCAGCGACACGCACGACAGTATAGGACTACATCCCTTTAAAAACAACAAAGAAGTTTTGCATTACAAAATATAACGGGGAAAACACAGGAAAAATATGCAGAAAAGTTACATGTACTCGAACAAATAAGTAAGTATATTGAAAATTTACTTTGGGGGAAATTCCCAAAAACGCTTTTTAAAAAATTGCTGAAAAAAATGGCAATACTGTATCGGATATAACGCGGTCGTATAACGGTATACCGGTAACTATATATACATATAATATCAACTAATGATATTTTCCAGGTTATAAATAACTTTGGATTCGAATTGCTAATTTAGGCATCATTCATCAACTGCATTGTTTTGAAGTTATTTAAGAATATTTCACAAGTTTGTTTTCAGAAAAAAAAAAGCAAATTCTTGGCTTGGGAATACAATGATTCGTTGGTCCTTTCATCGTGCAAAAGAGGCCTAAATGAGGCTTGAAATAAGAATAAAACAAACCAAAACACAACAAAAAAAACCCAAATAATTGTGACCTAAGAGTAATTTCGTCTCAATATACTGTTAGCCAGAATAACATAAACATAACAAGCAGCTGCATTTCCCCAGTGAAAGAGGAATTGGAATTCCGATGAGTAGGCTTAACACACCGGCTAGTCTCAAACAGGGTCCCTTAAGGGAATGTAAATTCCTTACTTATTTATACAAATATCGTTCTTTATAACTCCATTTAATTAAATATGTGAATTTGACTCGATGATCATATTTCTAACCAAAATCTAAGTCTAGCAATTCGCTCTGCATGCAGTCTTATTAATCTGATGAATTGTAGGCCTACATGAAGCACTATATTTTGTATTTCTCAATTAGAAAATTAATTCAAAGTATTTGAAACAATCAATGTGTTCCTAGTGTATCTGAAAAATAAATTTAGTCCATTATTCAAATTAGTCGATAATTAAACTTGAGAAAAATGCATTATATTCATAATGGAATGCACAGAGGCATGTATCATAACAAATACAGTTGTAGGGTATATATCAAACGGTTTTTTTTTTGTTTTGTTTTTTAACTATAGATAGTCAATTAGCCTCTTTTCAGGAGCCATATTTTATTTTATTTATATTCAGCCTACACAAGTCGCAAAAACACATGATGTTCAATACCTAGCTCAATCTTATATGAAATGTATTTCTCTCAAATGGCAGCTATTTTCTAGAAATTAAAATGGACCAGTGAAGTTAAACCCCGTTCCACAAGAGAATAAACTGAAATAAGTCATATATTTGACAATCATCATTGTGAAGCCAGAAATGATTGACGCAAAGGCCTATGACAGGCACAAACTATATGATTGGTTCCCAACCAGTTCACTCGTTTGTTGAACATTGAATATCTTATTATTAATTATACCCATTGAATACCCATTAGGCCTACCATACCTTTAATTCATTCAAAATTAGCATAATAAGTACATAATAACAAACTGCCAATAGCTGCTATGCAAAAATTTTCCAAAAACCCACCCACATGTATATACAGGGTGAGACAGAACTACTAAAGAATGGCAATGTTTCATAATTGCTAAAATAGACTTTGCAGCTGGTGATTGTTGTATTATAGGTGGTTGTGGACAATGGGCAATCCACTGAACATCACGTGACCAGTATAGCTAGCCCATGTTTTATAACCTAACCTATACAACTATCGTCAGTTTCAATGATTTTCGTAATAATGAAACATTGCTATTCCACAATATTTCTGCCTCATGTAAAAACTATGTTTTCACATATAATCATACCCATGCACAGTATATAACTATCCTAAAGGCAACATCATAAGCCTAGGTTATTTTATTTTTCATATGTCAAATGCATCCATGGTTACAATAAATGTATGGGAAGTCATACAAAGTCAATTAATTGCATGTTTACTTTAGTAAAAGTATAGAGTTGCCACTAGATTGCATCATGAAAGCCTTTTTTTGCCTAATATGTTTACTAGACAGCTTGACTCTTTTTCACGTTTTTGCCATAAATTAATTTTATACATTTTTTTTCCTGACAAAATTATTTTTATAAGTTTGGAATTTTTTCTTTTAGCAAAAAAAGAAGAAATCTTGAAAAGTGCTGGATTTTTTAGCTGAATATCATCATCATCATCATTACAGTAATGTACAGGGTGGCCACGACATAAGGGAAGCCCTGGGGAAAAGTTTGATGAAGAATACAATTATAACTTTACTACCTCTATGAAACTATTTAAATATTTGAAAACATTCTGTTTATCGATTTTCTACATACAGTGGTCAATTTATACAACACTGGTGACTCCGGAAGTAGCAGGATGAGCTTCACCCATTACACCCAGCAAGTATATGGCAATGGTTGGATGATCGGTTTTCAGGAAGGTGGATTGGATGTCGGAACCTAATGCAAGATCCCTGACCTAACACCATGGGACTTTTTCTTTGGGGACATCAAGACTTAGTGTACAAGAAATTAAGACGTGATTCAATTCCCATGAGTTCAGCAAGAAATAGTGTGAAAATGTCAAAATAAAGAGTTCGAGCTATAGCATAGACTTGAATGGTTCCCAAATTGACCACTATATATGTAAACATCGATAAACAGAATGTTTTCAAATATTTCAAAGGTAAGGTTTTTATTCCTAATCAAACATTTGTTCCTTATTTGGTGGCCACCCTGCATATAGCTTGACGTAATTATTTTCCACAACTTTTACCAGACTTCATTCGAAAATAAGACGAATTTGCCCAAATTAGCATGACCATTTTCTTGTTGAATGACTTAAAAAAGGAGCAAGACAGTAAAAAAAAAAAAAACCCAGCTACAACGGCGTAAATATCCCACTACTGGCTATAGCCAAGTCAAGGGATATGTATGCCGTTCTTTTGCTATAGGTTTCAGTATACAGTATAGAAAAAAATTTCCCAAAAACTAACACAATCTCAATGAAATACCCAAAATAGTGCATTATATAGTTAAAAAAGAAGCAGCTCTAGAAATATTTTTGTGCATGATAGATTTCCATGACTTTTCTCGACCTTATGCATATGCATTACATTTACTTGACTATTTTGTATTTATTACAATTAAATAAATTAAAAAGTATAGCAAATTCAATGACAGATTATAATCGTTATCCATCATTCCCTTTTGCAGTTCAAATATATATACCAAGACATTCACAACCTCAACGGCTATGTATTAACGATGATTTTGGTATAAGCAATAACCTTAATTGGTTCACAGAGTAGGCCTACCAATAACAGCCATGCAGGCAAGTTCCAGTTACAAATTCACTATATAATATTCCATACAACGATATGATGAAATGGGTCTACAAGCCTGCTCAAGCCCATGCATAACTTTCAACATTTAGGATGAAAAGTATCTCTTTTAAAGATTTTTTGAATATTTTTACTATGTCAAATATGTCTACATTGCAGGACCTCAAGTCTACTAAAATTCTACAAATTAAATAAATACCTACTTGCCCAATGCATACGAATTTAGGTCAATTTCATGCGCCAGATAGCAAAATTTCAACTGTCCACATGAAAATCAAGACAAAATTTATGACGACTGATAAATAACCTTGACTTTTTCATTACCTTTGCAAAAATGTGACTTTATAACCTGGTAGACACCACATAGCCTATAATATAATTTTCATTTTTACTGTTACATGTCCATCAAAGCCATAATATCAAATTGTAATATGGCAAATCCATTTTGCAGTTGTGACATTTACACTCATTTATACACCTTTCAAACGATAAATATCAAGTACCTAACTAAATCTGAAAAAAACTTTTTGCTTTATTTTAAAGGTTTACTGTACAGTACTAAATGAAGGAGTAATCGTTTCATTTGCTACTGCATATAATATTATTTAAAAAAATAAAAATGAAGTGTTTCAGTTGTGGCCAAGAAAACACCCTGGTTTTCAGGTGATGTGTAACATTTAAGAAATTATCTGCTATTTGTTACATTTCAAAAGAACAAATTTTCCTATATATAGATGTACTTCACAGGCAGTAAAGGGTTAACAGTATTTCTACAAAATATTTTTTTTTGCTACGCAATTTGTTTTCTTAAAAGAAAATCAGAAAAAAATGTTTTGGTTGTGATAGTCTACAAAAACGATGCTTAAGGAGGGGGGGGGAATTAAAAAGTGATTAGAAATCTGAGTTTTATTCAGCAGATACCTTAGGGTTTACATGTTTTAATAAAAAATTCCAAAACACATACATTTTCTGTGTTTGGGGCGGTAGCCCCATATAGACAATGGTGTCAAAAACATCCTATTTTTAAAATTAATGATGTTTTTAATGGTTTAAATTCTTTAATAGTGATTACACATTAAAGAAAAACACAAGTTCTTTTTATTAAGGTGGAACTTTTTTCCAAATTTAAAATAAAAATCAGATAAAAAAATTACTTTTATGTTTTCTATGAAAACATTTGCTCACATATAATATATACGTGTAACTTTACAGAGTATAGCCTGTTTTATATTTCTTGATGACAGCCGTGCGAGTCAAATTGCTGCGAATTTAGCTCAACTAGGGTTGTTCTTTATACCTTGCATTGATCACATCGTGATACTTGCCATTATGAAGGAAATTTGAAATACAACTGGACAAATTTGGTGTGAAATCAGAAAAAAAATCTGCAGAAAGTCGTGTATATGTTACAGGTGTACGGTACCTGTTTATAAAATAAAATCATATCGAAATAAAAGATGCATGCTTGATTCTGTGCCTTTGAGCCACGATTATTGATTGAACTGAAATTTTCGAAAAATGCCTGTCCAATTTGGATCGGAAATTCTTTTAATCAACTGAAAAATGCATGTAGCACATATGTTCATACATTTTTTTTTTCACTTTCTTTTTTTGCTTTTCAAATTGCTACATTAACATTTCTGCAGACCTATGTCAAGCAGCAGTATGTAATCAAACTTACAAATCTTGTTTATTGTATTGTATTTCATTATAAAAGGGTATAGAGGGAATTTAGGAATCTGTGACAGAATGCCAATATGACAACATGCCACATATGAAGGGCCACCCCGACAAAATGCCTCTTGGTTTTAGTCAAAATGCCAACATTTTATTCAAGGGGGGGGGGACTTGCCCCCCTTGTCTCGAGCTATTATAATTTAAATCAAATATTTATTTCATGTAAATGGCAAGCCTAGATAGGGTCTGCCCCCCTCCCCTTGGCAGGGTTTGATCCATGGCAAAAATCCTGCAAACGCCCATGACCCAGACTGGAAGTCTTTCGTCAAACATAAATACTGTTACATGTTTCAAGTCAAATGGTTCCATATACTGTGGATTCTGTTAAATATAAATTCCATTGAATATTCTCTGTTTTAAATTCCAATGCTTTTAGAAATACTGTCCCTGGGAGAACCCTTATGACACAAGAAAATCCCAAGTTATAAATCACATTTGCAAACTCTCAGTTTTACATTTCAATACTCTTAGAATATTATATACAGGTCCGGTTTCCTTGAAATTTACTTATTAAATTTGTTGGGGAATTTTGGCAATTTAATGCAAATTTAGTATAATTAATAACCGGGTTATTGGTAACATGAATAAAAATGTTGGCATTTTGGCAGAAACCAGGTGGCATTTCATATAATGGCATTTTGTCTATTTGGCATTCTGCCGTGCAACTGAATTCAGTGCACTGTGAGTATGCACACCTTCATACTTTCTTTCTTTTTTAAATTGATTTACCTTACTGAACTGCATTATACTTGGTGTTTGGTATGTCCAGAAGGAAACTTGGGATGCGCTGTAGGAAAGTTAACCAAACAACTGTAGTTTGAACAGAAGGTTTAAGAACAATGAGGCAACCAGTTTTATAGTCTAATGATGTAAAGTAATACGAAAAAAAATGCATGGACCAACAATCATTATGCTAATTTATTAATAAGTAGGGCCTACATATATATATATATGTCTATTTGTAAAAGTTGAATTTTCTTGCATTATTAAGTGTCTTGCTAAACACTATAGACGTTATAATTGGTCCTCGACTACCTGTAATGCAAGTAATTATAAATTGATACTCGCGTGCCCATATATTATTAAACACTGGATAATCATACGTCATTTCGGTCCTACTTTTTATTTCGCATTACCCGAAATAGTATAAAGGCTGGGTGAAAACAGTACAGACGATGAATTGTAGAAATTGATTTGTTTTTGCCTATCTAATTGTTGCGCTTAATTGGCACAACAGAGTTTATACGGTCGTTAATCATTGCAGGAATAGAAGTAATGCTCAAACGCATGAAAAGATGTTGATGCCAAATAGTTACTCAATGGGGTTGAGGTGGGGTTCCGGATTAAGCGGGCGAGGGGTCTATGGGAAACAATTGTCGTGAAGGTTGAGTTAGTTTTATCTCCCACACCAACAAAAGTGCTTTGCCTTTGCTCTGCTCTGTTTCCATAAATGAGATGCGTAACCCCGAATATTGGAAAGTAAGTAAACTTGGTACTTTGGCTGGAAGTTGGCTTCTGAATTCGGAAAAATTGTATGTACTGCAGCTTCCTATAAGCTGTTAGAATAGCTGTTGGTAGCCGTAGTTTGTGGGACGTCCCGTGTCGACAGGGAAGTAACTCCATTCCCAGAGCTGAACGAACGTGAGAACGTCGTTCACCAACAGAATACAATGTAATTATTGCTGCTTCAGTGCTCCTGGTGAGAATGCCAAAGATTGGGGGTGGGACGTATACCTCTTTAAGACTGCTTATTAATTGGGGAACCATCGCTTGGTTAACTCTTTTAATCCAACTGAGCTAAAGGATTCCCGGACAAATTTAAGCGAAGAATTACTTGCATTATTAGACAATGTTAAAGTAATAATTTAAAACGTAAACTACCTACAAACAAGATACTTTACATTTGTTTACAATATTAGTTCTGTTTCGGTGCTTGCTTTGATAGGCATTGATGCCTTTATTGTGATGTTATATTAGCCCGGTGTGTAATTTATTTTCCAGGTTAATATTTTAATTGAAATTTAAGGACTCGTTTTAGTGGAAGACTTATCTTGCAAGCTACCTGTAGATTTCATGGGCTTCTATTAATAAGTTAGAAGAAAGTATTTCTATATAAGTGAAACTATTTAATATTTGTTACCAATTTATTCTGACCATAGCCAGGAACTTTTTTTCTGTGGGAGGGGGTGCCTCATTTTAATTTTCCACGCAATTAGCAAAAATCGGGGAGGGGGGGGGGGGGGGAAGGGAGCCAACAAATCCCATTCTCCCGACTACTGCCCTGATATTTTTATAAGTTATGTCGTATATTGAATTTGTCTTTTTTTAAAAAAATACCCCAATGTTACAAAATAGTTTTTATTTGCATGGGAAATTAAAGTTCTCATGGCTTATGTTCATTTGTTTTTATCAGGGTGACTACGGTTGTCCATTGGCAGATAATACCTACGAAAGGGAAGCAAACCCCTGGGCCGCAGGCATCCCACCTTACCCGCAAACTCATCAGCAAAATCCCGTTCCTGGTAACACTTCATCAGCTGCCTCCTCTCCACACTGTGATAATGCCTCCAATTATTATATGCAGGTATGTATGTCAGTTTCACTTTTCCATACTGTTGAGTTAATCCAGTATTCTTATTTTTGTTGAACGTACCTCTTGGGTTGGTTTGTGTAGCTTTTTCTTGTAGACCAGCCAACGACAAACAAATTATTGTCAATTTACACCAATGTGTTTCGGAGAGCCTGCATATGATTTGCAGAATATTAATACTTAATTCATGCCTTTCCATTGTTACTTTTAAAGAAAAGTGTTAATTGTAGTTTTTCTCTTGTTTGATAAGAGGAACATTTTTCGCCGTTGTCTTATTTTGGTTTTCTGAAGCATATAAGCATGGATTGGCAGTAGCATAATATATGAAATAAATGCATTTTTTTAGTTCAGAAAATAGCTAAATTCTAGATTTCGGTTGTGTAAACTTTGTTTTTATGGAATGTCATAGCTGATTGTGACCTATTGCTTCGATTTTGGATGGCTTGGTAATAGGTGAACCATGCCACAGGGTTCAAAAATAAATTAGTCCCAGTTTGCTACTTATTTTTGAAGGTTAGATTAATTATGGAAAATGGGTATTGAAATCCCACTGTCATTTTTTATCAAGTATACCAAGTGTTCTTTTTACCGTTTTTCTTCCAATTCAAAACATGACTTGATTTCGCACCCTTTCCAAATAGAAATAGTGTTCAAAAATTTGTTTTTTTATTGCTACATGGATTAAATCGTTGGACGAACTACTAATTGTTTGGGACAGTTTAATACCTTCCATACAGTAAAATATTTTAGCATTTATTTTTGCACTTTCAGGGCGCATCAGGTCCTGCAACTCCGAATATGTCTGAATTAAGCCAGTCACCATTGGCTGGCAGTCCACATTTGCATCCAAACGGCCATATTCAACGATACAGTAGCGAGAATAATCCAGTGGACTTATCCAGTCCTCATCGTTCTGGAGAAGGGCCACTACACCTACGCGATCGCCCACCCCCAGGATATAAGCCACACAACGGGCTCAACATCAGTATTCCAGACCACCAAGGTAATATTAAGCTTAAAATTGGTGTAGGAAAATGGTGCAGGAAAATTCAGATTTTTAATAATCGCATCAATCGTAAAATGAACAGCGCCTTTATTCTACTGTGCAAGGATAAGTTACCCATTTAAAAGTATTCTATTCTATCTGCATAAACTGTCTTCTTAATAGCAAGGTTTCGTAAATTTTCTGCCAGCTGTTTGTTCCCAGCATTTTTTGAACAGTTTCCCTTTTTATCTTTATTCTACCTCATCCAGCCCCCTTTCTGTTTCAGCCCCTCATCATTTTCAACGAGTACATTTTATTTTATTGAGTTTCAAAGTGGAATCATTGCATCAGCTGCAATCTACCGAGCCTTTTTCTCACGAGGTGCATTCCACTTTTAAATTGTGACGAGCAAGGGTCGTCTCTTTATTATTACACTTGTTTATTTGTAATATTAGGGCATCACAAGGAACTAGATAACACAGTTAACTTGCTTTGGTTGATTTATCACTAGGAAGTGATGTAGATAGTTATTATTCTGAAGTAGGCCTACTGTAAGTTTTAATAATTGATTTAGTATCAATTCCTCTCATTTCACATGTTCTAAAATTCAAATGAATATTGGGGACCAGCGAAGACAATATTAAGAAACCTAGCAAGGAATAAATTAATACTGAGCTGTATTAGTGTTAGTAATGCTTACAAGGTTACTAATCCACTCTTGTTCTTTACGATTGAGGAAGGTTGATTCTTGGATTTTTCTGTATTAATGGTAACTAACTACCAATATAGGTTTTATTTAATATTGAGGAAAAAAAATTGATTGTCCGCTTTTGCAGAGCCGAATCGAGTTAACATATAAATAAGTTATCATGTTTCAGTCGAATCTCCTATTCAGAGTTCGGGGCTGGGAAACGAACAGGTGCAAGAGATTGAGCGAAGCGCAGGCCCCATACTACGTATAGAAACACAAGGATGTACAAACGTGGGAAAATTTGGATCTCCACAGGTGTGGGAAGATAATTAATGGCAAACAAAATCAAGATAGTGTGCGCACGCTGAAGTCCCCTCTCTCTATTTCTCTCTCTTTCGTTGGCATTCTTCATGCAAATGGAGCAGCAATAGAACAAAAATTGTCAGTCAGACGAACATTAGTGATGGCGATTGCCTATTTGGATTTTGCTGGCAAAAGCATGCCTTGACCGCTGCTAGTGTAGTTGTTTTGAATTGTGCGTTGAAGCTCTTCGTAAAATCTTCTATTCTTGAAGTGCAGTTCTCCAGCTAGTGGTAGCGTGTTTTGGTTGTTGGATCCATGTTTTGCAGTCTCTTTTTCTTGCGAGTGTCTTTGTAATGACGCCATGACACATCCACGTTCAGAATTTCCGTCTCCATTTGAGGAGCTCGCTGTGCCCTTTTTGGATCCTGGTCTCCACTTGGCTCCACCTCCTTCATCGCTTTCCTCAACTGTCATTAATACTTCTTCCGTGTCTTCTTACTCACCTGGACATATTGGTAAGCGGCCTTCACACTTTTCCTTTCGTAACTTCCTTTGGTCATCTGTACCGTAATCATCCTATCTTATTTGCTCGCATTTCTTATCACGACTGCATAGTGGTGGACTCTGGTTTAGAATTCATTCAAAATTGGAACTGGTGTTACAGTTCCCATCGCATATGTGAACCTTTTCTTAGTGGTAGCCGTGGTGAACCCTGAGACGATAGGTGGGAACCTCTGCAGACGTGCACAGCTTGAGCGGAAACCGAGCTTTCTTTTTCAGATTGCTCCATATTGGTATTGTGCTGTTTTATCGTTAGAATCTAAAGTCTTTTGTTTAGTCTCAGGTTGGGCAATCGGAAATACTGACAAAAGAAGGTGGAATTGTCTTATTGACAATCTTTAGAATATGATATATAAAAATTTTTTCCAATTGCTTGTGGTTTTTAAAGACCCAGTTTAATGCATTTTGTTAACAATGGAAAATATTCCAGTTATGGCTCTATTTTATATAGGCATATTGTCTAATGATGCGAGTGTGTATTGTGGTTGGAATAATTTGGATGGTCTTTATGCTTTATTGTGATTTTATTTTTTCAAACTATTTTTTGTATGCTTTGATTTTATTTGAATTTAAAATCTTTGAAAATTGTTTTATTGCTTGTCTCGTTTAAATCTACATGGAATTTTGTAATTTTCTTTAAGTTTAAGTTGCTATTGGTCTAGCTTTGAAGCTGTATTTCCAAACGCTGTCTTTTTGTTCATTTTTTAATCTGAATCATAATATAGCATATGAGACAAATGAACCAATTCAGTTTATACGCCTTTAACCAGGGTGGTATTTGTGAGTGCAGAGGTGGGGAGGTCGGAGTGATGGGCGCCGTCAGGGTTTTTTGTAAGGGGTAGGGGGTAGTTCGGTCCACCTCCCTGGAGGGGGAATTTTTTAAACTATCCTTCTAAATGGCGTAAATTTTGCTTATAACAATAATTTCATTAATGTAAGTACAGGATTAAAAGGTTCTGGGAGGCAAAAGCTTGCTATAATTTTTTTATAAACGGGGTAGAGTTAGTTTTGAATCCCCCCAAAAGGAATTTTTCAAAGAGGAGGGGGGGGGGTAAACCCAACCCCCCATCAAATACCACCCTGCAGCTTTAACTTTAAACACCAATAGGTTTCTTTAATTTATTGTAACTAAGATTTACAAGGCTTAAGCTCGTTATGAAAGCTAGCTCAGCTCATAGTCTATTACGTTCTTTTTCATAAATATTCTACTCTTTGTACGGTTATTAAGACTGACAGTTTAAGATATAAATTTTGTGTCATTTCTTTTTATAATTGAAAGTCTTCCTCTTTGGATTTCTGATTTGTTGGTGATATATGTATGCTTAATATTTTGTTTAAATTTTACAGTCGAGCTTCCTTGGCCACCCCCCTATGGCAACATTAGCGCTCACCTGTCAGGTCAGAAACAAAATCTCCATAATTATATCGATATTTCTAATTAGGACTTGCTAAATCCATCTATTTTTTATGGTGTTGAGCAAATTATCTTCTGTTGGAATTGTTGAAACTTATTGCAAATTTGCATGACAAGCGTGGTGGCGCTTTGGTGGCATGGGGGTCGGTCGGTCATTTACTTTTCGACTCTTTCAGCAGGATTTTTCTGTATTATTAAAATAGTGTAACTATTTTTCTATGTGTAACATTCTCTTATTGCCATTAACATACGAAAAGCTTTAGGACTTATTTAATAGAAGTTCTCGTATACATGTACTTTTTTACTATTTATAATGAGCGTATATACCCTTTAATCCTGCTTTTAATCTCAAGAATTATATTATGAACATACATACCAAATCACAATAGGGCTTGGATTCCCAGCAAAAAAGGTCCTCAAGTAAACTTCTGTCTTTCTGAATATAAAATGCAGTAAGTCTATCGTATTTGTGGGAAGCACAAGATGCAGAAGAATATTAGGATGCTGCTGAAAAACAGCAGTTTATAAAACCACTGAAAAATTGGTTGGATTTTTTCCACTGCTTTGCTGCAGTTTGTACTTCCTAATGCAATGGATTTACTGCACTTTTTAACACCAGAAAGTCTTTCTTGGAACTTATATTTTGTTTGAATGCCTTTAGGGGGCAAACTTTAAGTTCTCTGGTGGTGTGGATATTATACATACAAAACATATATTCCTAGTTTTCATTTACTTATTTCAGTATTTATTCATATTATTTACAATAGATGGTTCTCAGATGATCCCTGGCTCGCTGACACCACCTGACAAAGGCAACGTCGAGCACGGCCACCCACACCACCACCATCACCATCACCACAACCACCATCCTCATCACCTGGCTGGAGTGCCGGTCTCCACTCCCATCAGTATAGCCACAATGGCACCACCGATTCAAACTCCACCCAGTCCTATACCTACACCCTCTCCACCGGTACCTTTGGAAAATGTCAGGCATGGGTAAGGAAAATTGCTGTAGTTTATTTTATCAGTTGTTAGTAAGTTTTAAACTCTTAATTCATTTCAACTGTTGCTAGCCCATCTGATCTAACATACCCATTAATTAAATAACTTTTAAAATACTTGTACATGATATTATTCTTATTGAAGAAATCAGGTTGATTGTCTATAACACTTAATTAAAATTTTCTTAATTATTTTTCTTAAGCCATTTAATTGATGCGTTGCCATTTTCTACCAATTCTTATAATTATCCTAATAATGATGCTAACCGCCTCTCGTTTCTGACATGCTCATTAATTACTGCCTACAGGTATCCCTGGAAACTTTTGCATCATAATGAAGCTATTGGTCAGCAGATGCACCAACCTAGGTCTGATATTACAACATTTACATTAATTTGCTAATGCTTGAAATGATGTATTTTAACATTACTTGCAAAATATACGAGCTTGGGTTTCATTGGGCATGCTTATTTGGTAGTTGAATCGGGAAATTCAAATGCTCTTTTTTCAATCCATAGATAGTTCACTGTTTTGCCATGCAAAAAAGAAATTAAAATAAGAACACTAAGCAGTTTTGCTATTTAAGGCAAACCTTTATGTGTAACTTTTTTTGAAGGTAATCCTTAAAAGGGTTGCATTTTTGCAATAATTGTGTATGTCCAGTTAAAGTGTATTAATTAATATACAGCGAGGTTAAAGAGTGGACCTCGCTGTGAGCTACTGAGCATTTTTTTTGGTCCTATACTTGACCATGGAATTGAAAAAGGGGCATATGCTTCTTTCACAAAGTTGTTATTCTAAATAAATAATAATAGAAATTTAAAACATTTTAAAAATTGTTGAGCTTTTACTGAAATTTATTCATTGAATACCGTAAAGTAGTTTGCATCTGCTTAGTTGTCATGCAGTTTATCCCAACAAGCTTCAATCGAAGATTTTATTGCTTCAAAGAAGGGTTGAAATTAACTTGTAACCTGGGAAATATTAAAAAATTATTGACTTCTGGTTAAGGGGGCTGTCCACACTATCAACAAAATGCATGCTCCTATGGGAATCTCCATGTTAATTACCGGTACATATT
>JAQIXP010001300.1:0-19093 GCA_034700285.1 Proteroiulus fuscus | reverse complement strand
ATGAACTGCAATTATTAATAAAACTGCCCTTCTTTATTACTAATAATCTTAATTTTAAGATTCATTTGTCACAAAGTTGGACTGTCCCTTTAAGAAGAATTAGTAGTTTTACCGACAGTCTGGCTTGTTAATAAGTATATTTCAACGACGAAATGACAATTTCAACTATAGGTGATATCAGAAAAGTCTACAGTTCCTATGTTAAAAATATAATGATAGATCAACCATAGCATATACATTTACATATTATAGTTATCTACCCTAACTAATATGATATGTTTGAGCATGAAAATGGATCTTGTCAGGTCAACCTCAGGTCATGTAGCTGGCTTACCATGAATGCAAGGTTATCTGACCAAGCACTATTTAATTGCAGTCAATAAAAAAAATAAACTTAACTATCCTGTTTTTAAATGCCAATGCATGAAAATTTTATCTAAGCAGTAGGCTCCTACTTTGCTAAGTCATGAAATGTAAAAAAGTGAACATTCTATAGCCTGACCAACATAAGAAGGAACTGGAGAAATCAAATGGGCATATCAAAAGCCAGTCCTTGATTTCTCTGAGCAAAAAAACATCACTTGGCTGCTATGTAATCAATCAATTGTAAACTGGTGGACAATAAGGGTTTTGCATTGATGAGGCATGTACCTGCTTGCCATCATCATTTATTTAAATCAATAACTGAATGTCCCCACTGGTAAAAATCTAAAAAAATGCATATACATAAAACACAAAAAATGGCCTCGAATTGTCACATCTGACATTGAAACATTAAAAAAAAAGCTTCTTAACAGCCTTCATATGCCCAGGCATATTAAATGTAACGAGACACTAACTGACAGTAATGTCGGCCCATTCTAATATTAATGATTGGATACGACTTATAGAAACATGTTTCCCGTGAATTCTTTTTGGAAACATCTACAGAAATTTGTCTCGAAAATCAAAACTAGTAAATCTAGGTAGATCAGATGGAACCTCAAAAAGCTAAACATTGAGCTCAAAATTGGAGTAGGCCTAATTTTAATAAGCAAATAGGGGCCTACCAAGTTTACATTTTGAATTACTGCCAATAGTTCATTATTTTAATAAATAGCCGAGGAAAGTATTAGTAGGCCTACCAGTAATGGTCGGTAGCCATTGTTTATACCCTTAGCTACAGCGCCATGGCTGACGTCATGCCTACATTTGCATCACACATTCAATGGCCCTCCCAATGAAGTCACATGGTGACATCAGTAGCAAATGTTTCCCTCATTTGCATTAATTACAGGAAAATAAAGCAATTAAGAAATAAGAGAAAAAAGGTATCATTTTAAACATTTCACTGCATGGGTTGCATCAAGATTATGCAATTGTTTAAAACTGAAATTAAAACAAAAATTATAAAAATCCAATTGTAAAATCCCATAAGCTAGACTGCACATGTGCTAAATGTCGTTTAAAGTTATTTAGATTGTCACAACATGCTACATGACACAAAAATGTCGGGAAACCATGAACTGGTCAAAGAGAATTTTCAGAAACGAAAAGATTTTAATTAATTTTTCGTGAACTCTCTAATGAAATACTGTATTTGCATCAATTCCATAAGGTAAGAATTCTTCTCATTTACCTTATTAAATCTACTCCAAATTTAGCTTCATTTCTTTAGTAGGCCTACAACTAGGTTTATAAACCCAAAAACTAAAGATAGGCCTATGAAGCGAAAACAACCAATCGATCACTATAATTTAGTAAACATGCCTTATCCTAATTTTAGTATGAAACTGTAAGCTGATGCCTGAATAATCGACATGTCTTCAATCAAAACATTTTATAAGAGTATTACATTGCTAAGATGTAACTATAAAATGTTGCTTAATTAGAAAATGAGAAATGTTATACTACGAATACAAAAAAGAAGCAAGCATTTCTACAGAATAAAGATAAACAAACTGCCTGGCGCCACACTTGTTTTCCAGATAAAATAAGTAAAAAGATATTTTAGTAGGCTATATATCTAAAATGTCTAGGAAACCAGCAACCAGCCAGAGATAACCCATATAGGAAAATACTTCTGTCCAATGTATAGCTTTTTCAGTAAGTCACAAATTTGTGAAAGTTAAATTTACCCTATGAGATTTATCATTTATGATAAATCTCATAGGGTGAGTTTAACTTTCAAAAATGGTAAAATTGACCTTAACCACAATTTCTGGCGTATGCAAACCTTATGAAATTTATTTGAAATAAGGCATAAAAGGAATGATTTTTCAATGTGCTTGCTATAATAATAAATGTAACATTATGCTACGGGAACGCCACTTCAGACACAAAATGGGACCTATGCTTCCATATACTTCATTCTTTGATTGTTACTCTAGTACTGTATGCGCAAAATATAGAAAATTAGGAATTTCTGCATATATAGGCCTACATTTGACCACAGTAGTTACTATAAAAACATAGGTTTTTATTTAGTAGGCTACTGCATATTGACAGCAATGAAAACAAATTATTTTTGTTATGCTAATATTGCTATTAATAGGCCCTATTTATCAGATCGACTTACTTAAATTAAATTGCAATCAAAACTAGCCTATTCCTTTTTTAAAAAAAAGAAAAGGTTTTTATTACAAATGAGTTTGTAGTACGATCAACCTTGAATTCAATACATTGGAAAGGCTACTAGGGTAAGTTAAGTTTGAATATCCTATCAATTACATTTGATTTCTACCATCATTAAAAATAACTGCAAAAAAAAAAAAATAAAAAAAAACATCAGAAAAGCATGAATGAATTTTACAAAAACTGGGCTTAGTTGGGAAAAAATATCTTATATCACTCTTTTCATTGACCTTTTATCATTTCTGCAATTTCTATCAACATCTGCTCATTGGTGCCATGCGAAAGTTAGTACAGTGGCAACATGGCCTATATGTCACGAATAAAGTTTAGAATAATATCAAAATAATGCAAAAATAGGCTCTACGTGCGTTTAAGCACACAGCAACCGTGACCATCAGTGCAGCTCTACAATCACAACTAGAACTGACCAGTACAATTTGGCTGAATAGAACTGCTTCGAGATTTAGGATCCACGTGTAATCATCAAAACCATCACCAGATTTAAAACCCAGTATGTAAATCACAAGAGCTGGATCGTGTGAAAAACAACATTTCAGTGTGATATATGTGGCCTAGTATGTGTGCACTTCCCGGCACAAATCGAGCCAAAAGGGGATAATGCCAATTCCTTATTGGTTTGTGCCATGAAAATTTAAGCCTGCATGCTGCTAGCTAGAAATAACACAACCTTGGTTCCACCTTGATCCACACCCGCATAGACCCCCTTTAGGCCTACGTTCATATTTTTGCCAATTTTACTATGAAATAAACAGCATGTGCCTGCTATTTGTACCCATATACTAAAATAATAATTACGTGTGGAATTGGTACTTCGATGCACTGCATTAAAAATAAAGGTATTCAACAGGTGATCAACTTTCGATAAAGTGACCTAATCAAATCAAATCTAGTATCTGTACAGGGACATGGCAAGGGGTATCTACTTATTTTCTCATGCTTTCCCATCCTGTCCCAGGGAGGTCGTTTGGAAGGGGTGGTCGGTACTGGTAGGTCAAATTGGTATAAATAAATGAGCTAATAAGAAAAAGAATTCCTTACAATACAACTGCATCATTTCTACAATTTTCCGATGCCAAAAGTGCATAACATGGAATGCACACAGCAAAAAACAGTGTTTCAAGAGAAAAAACCAGTTTTTACAGTTTCACAGCAAAAAATGTGCAGGTTATGCTAAAGTTTTACATTGTTACAAAAGAAAAGCTAATCTTTTACAGTTGTTTAGCAGTTTTCTACAGGTTTTCCAATGTTACACAAGGAATTCTACAGAGTAGCAACAGAATTGCATCAGATCAGGAAAACTTTTCCAGTTTCTTAAATTTATTTCTACATTTTTTTCCACTTATTTCCACTTATTACAATTTTTTCAGATATATCTCTTTTCAGCCACATTTTTGATTATATGGTAAATCAGGTAATCTAATGTGAATCTCAGGAATGATTAATTTGAATTTGCCTGTATACCCTGGTGTCCAGATCAGTGTAAAGAGGTTTTGCATATTCCCTGTATACATTTGAATAAATTTAAAAGCCAAAATATATTCTTAACTGGCTTCCGAATTAAAATTTGGCTGCTTATGAATTCATTTAACAGCATGCCTTTGCATACATTTATTTGCTTATTCACACATTTACTCCCTTTTTCATTGACAAAAGTGCTGGTTTTTTTAATGTTATGATTTGCAACTTCGACAGTTCTTGGCTTCATTCGATTTTCAATTCAAACCAACTCAGCACTCAACAATCCGCATGTAATAGGAATTCAATTTACCAATGATGCTTTATGTCTCTACTGACGTAGGAATCGATTGCATAATCAAGAGAAAAATCCCGAAACATTCAAAGCTTAAAACATCCTGATAGATAATTCCTGTCAATTCTTAAGAATACTCTTCCACTGACCAGAGAAGCTAAATAAGACCGAAGAAACGGGTCACCTCTAAGTGTGAGTCAAACCCAATTAAGGCACGTACTCTACTAAATTCTAAAACTAGACTGCTCCGCCATTCAGCTGAATACAACTATTTTTTACATAAATATTTACGTATATAGACTCGTTGCTTACGTGCTTGTTAACTTATTTACTACATACAAGTGCTAGTAGAAAGTGCTCTAGTAAACTGGATAAGAAGAGTAAAATCCAACCAAGAAGTATTCCAAAACCAGCTGACAAACTTGTGTACTTGTTTACATTTTGCTTCGATGTGAAAGCAAAAATAGACAAAGTGGTCTAGGCTTACTATTCTAGTTAAAATTCCTCTCATTTGCCCCTAAATAATGTGCAATTTTCTCATTTTAGATATGCAAAACCCCTCAATAAGCAGAAAAATGGTGCACATTCTTTACAACTAAGTATCATGTTAAACTCTTGTAAAGTATTTAGAAAAATCTGTCAGGGCTTACCAGATTTTCAGGACTTATTGATATGGTGCTGACCAGCTTTTCATTATGCAATGATGCAGTGATAGATAATCCTTGAAGAATCCAGAAGAAACTGGTGCACACGATCTTAAACACACAATTGAAGTCACGGTAGTTGAAGCCAGAGGAAATGTTTTCAAACTTGCCACTATTCAATCCATAATTGCATGTTTTGCTCAGTTCATATTTGAGGTTGCCAGCAAACTTCTGAAACAATTACAATTTATCTAATGAATACCAAAACAATTATCAATTTGCAATACATTTTACACACACTTTTGTCTACTATTATTTAAGTAATGTAATATATGGCATACAATTGCAGTAATAGGCCTATGCAATTCTTTTTTAATGTACAAAATAAAAAACTCTGTGCAATAATTCAGATGAGTTTGTCAAATTTGTGGGGAGGAGAGGAAAATTTCACAAAAGTAGATGAAGCTCAGAAAATTTAAACTTCACATTAGAAATCTAAATAATACTCTGAAACCATGCTCTAAACTGTCTACTTTTAATTACTTCTTTTACTGGAACTGACCCAGGGTTTGAATGGAGGGACTATAGAAAACCACGAAAACCATAGCCAAGACATCCAAGCTTGGGAAGAGAACCATTTTTCCCAAGTGACAATGGTTAAAGTCAGACCCTATATTTTGCCTGTTCATTATGCCTTCTGGTATGGTATGATTGGTATCATTCAGGCCACTTATTGATGCCACAACCCCAAAACTGTGGCATGGTATTGTACTTTTCCCATGCTAGACCACGAATCTTTGCAGGGGCACTTCAATCTCAAGATTATTACTCTGAAGTGAGCCTCAATATTCTTGCAAACCAATGTGCATCGATTCCTGCGCTGTACACTGTGCTCATGCAAATTTGCAGTTCAATTTCGTAGTGAAAACTGCCAAAAAAGTGCATAGAACTGCATTCCAGAAAACAAAATAGACTGCTCTATTTATTTAGAATTTGGAATGCAGTTCACCATACATCTGTTCATTTATAACGCTTCTAGAATCTAACAGGTTATGTTATGTCTACAAAATAAAATTATTGCAATCTGGATTACAGTACAAATTAATCTAACTAGGCCTGATTAAAAAAGTGCTATTTATTTGTAGGGAAGAAGGGGGAGAAAAAAGAAGCGTCCCTTGCAGTTGCAGCAAAATTTGAAAGATATTCTCCCAGTAGTTCCCACAAGGAAGCTTGGAAAACCAAAGTAGAGAAATATCTCAAAAGTTAGGCAACTGTGAAAACTCGTAGGCAGCCTCTGTAATTTTGGTAGGTGATGTTCCAAACCCTTAACATAAGAACAGAATAAGCCTAATCTGCCATCTCTCATAACTTTAACTGTGCATGAAGCTGCATTAAAATGCACAGCTTCGTTCCTAGACGATCCCTGAACTTCAGGACCCCTTGCAAATTTGGGAATGTGCATACATGATGGGAGCAGTACAAGCAATTTATAGCCTACGCAAATTGATGGATGCAAGTGCACTATGCATTTTTTAATAATAACGCTATAAGACAACTATTTATCCCTTGGTGCACGTTTCACGTTACTAATAATCAAACTGAAGACAACTTTTCACTAACAACTATAAAGTACAAAAAATGAAAGGCGCTTCAACTGACAAAATGCAAAATAAGATGTAGAAGCAATGTTGAGCGTTAGGGTAATTTTCAGCATGCTAAACTTTTAAAATGTAAGTAAACAGCTTCATAACACTTAACTACACTCACTTTTTAAAGGCAGAACAACAAATATTCACAAACTTTAAAGCAAAATTCTAATCAACCGACATTTTTCTTCTTGGAGGGAAACCCGTTCCAACCAGAATTCGCCGGTAAAAATCGAACGAAATGACATCACAAGCAGCTACTCTGGCGCCATCTCCATGCCAATTTTACAATCACAGCATTTTTTGAAAGTTTAAAAAAGCATTTAGTTTGTGATTAAACCCAAATTCTACCCGAAATTATTGTCAAATTGATCAATATTCTATTATCCAACTGCACAACTGTTAAAATTACACCAAATTGGACATTGTTTTCTACGACTTTCTAGTGCCTTCCAGAACATTCATGATAACAGCTGTCAGAATCAGCTGGAAGGTTCTGGAAAAAATGGCGGGAATATATAAAAGCAGCTAAACTCGCTAATTTCAAAAACACTCAAACTTTATGATCTAGAGAAACATCACGTGTGAAAATATCATACCTTGAGTGAAAATGCAGTACGTTGTTCCAGTCGAAGATTTAACAAGCATGCTGTGGGAGCCGTACGCCTGTAGCAATCCTTCTGTATGCAGACTCAACACTGGCCGCAGGTGCCGATTTCAGCCATTTCCAACACGTCGATTTGGTAGAAAATTTTCGCCCTTAGTTTCGAAGCTGTTCGAGGAATTCTCCGACGATGAGGACTCCGATAGCGGCGATCGAGAGTGGTGTCTTGTAATTCCAACCTCAGAAAAGCGCTCCAAAATTAGGAGAAGTCTGAGAACAGTTAAAGAACTGAGCCAGAAAGCTTGTTCTAACTCTACGGACAAAGACGGCAATGATACACCCAAGCAAACATCAAGAGACAATGTTCTGGCAGAAAATCGAGAAAGAATCGTTGCCATCTCGCACCTGGAGAAACCAGAGAAATTTTCGGTCAAGCTGGATGTCAAGGGATACAAACATGCCGACATAATGGTTAAGATCCGCGATCGTACGGTGCTGATTGACGCCCAACGTAAAGAGACGAATCCTGGAACGGGCGTCTATATTCAACGGGAACTCCATCGCCGCTTTTCGCTCCCTAAACACGTGAATCCGGATGCAGTGGTGAGCAGCTTGGATACTAATGGCACATTGACGATCGAAGCGCCGCAGTCAACAGAGGAAAAGACGTCGAAACCGCAGACCGATCTAGATGAAATGACAGTCAATAGCTTTGACCAAGATTCCGATAACAGCTTGTAGATGTTTTTGCTCATATTTTAAACATTCATTATTTTAATTTATTGCACTAATTTAGACATTAGTACTTTTTGTATTTAGTCATTGTAAGATTTTCAAATAAATTCATTTTTTATTTCAAGAAAATAAAATTCAGAATATTATATGTGTTACTTTGTATGAAAATTTATCCAGATTTAGAAGAAGGTATTTAATGGATATTAATGAAAAATATAAAAATAAACGTTTTACTGTTGCAAATATCCCAAATAAAAAATAATCTCATTAATTGAAAAATATACAAAACTGTCATGCAATTTTATTTAACACATGCTAACTACCAATATGTAAATAAAAAAAATTATAGGGTTAAATTAATTGTCATAATTCCAAATATTGTAACATACAAAATTTTTTTTAGCACAATTGCAGATGAATTAACTCGGTCAGTTCAGCAAATTTTCCTTAAATTGTTTTAAATTTAATCCAGCAACTGTCACTGGGAGAACAATTTCACCAGCAGGTAAATTTTCCCTGTTAAAAAATCAAAAAAAATATTAATTTTCTGCTAACCCGGTCGAAGGCTTGCTATAGCTTAATTTACCATATTTTGATGACGTCGAGGAGTTTACGGCAATCAACACACCCCTTGTCCAACTTGACTTCCTGCTGACTTAAATCACAGAGAAGAATTTGCTGTTTATAAGCACCTTCCACATTGTTCTTCAAGTCTGGAAATCAGAGGTATTAAAATCGTTTTGAAAGTGGAATTTGAAAGAAATGTTGTGTTAAATGTGGACAAACAACTATTAAATATGAAGATTTTTGAAAACCTGTAAGGACTTCGGCTTTATCAGGTTCAGCATTGAGTATGGTGTGAGAATAGCTCCTCAAAGACTGGCTTAAGAGGTCCCGCTGCGACTCCATAACTTGCCGAATGTGAATCTCCTTAAACTTCAAGTCAATTGCCGAAGCGAGAAAATTCTCAGGGGGCTGAAATGAAGATAAATTGATTAAGTTATGAAATTAATGAACATACGAATCTAAGAACGACTTTTTTTGCCTGATTTCCAGTTATTCCAAGAACTTCGTTGAATTTGTCGACGATTAGTAACTGTCTAACATCGAGATAAGGAGAAAAGCTCCAAAGCCCATCATGTTGTATTAGAACTACTGCTGATAATGGAAGGGAAACGAATAATTCCACTTCACGTGACAAAGTATTTTGAAGAGACTTCAATCTACTGATGTACTTTGTTGGTAAATGTTCAATATTGTTTGATATAAATTCCAAAATCTATATAACAGATAGAATGAGAAGAAATTGGTTTTCTGCGAATAGAAGGGAGAAGTATGCATTAAGATTCGAGAATTACTTACATTCTGAATCTGATCTTGAAGCTTAGGCTCGTATTCGGCATTTGAAGTGATGAGGGAACGGATGATTTCTTGTTTTGTTTTCTATTTATTTAAATTAATACTACATAATAAATACAGGGATGTCACTACAGGGTGTCTGGCCAAATCCAATAACGAATTTCCATGACATTTCCAGGTTTTCCAGACAAATTTTCACAAATTTCCAGGCCAAACGAAAGTGATTTTTAACTCATTTTTACTGACATATGCAATTAAAACTGCAATATTTGACAACTACCCTGGGCCGCACCCAAAAATCCACTTTTTTTCCCCCCAAACCAAAAATATTTTTCAATGCCTGCAGACGAAAATCTGAAGGGTAACAAAAAAATTACAGAAAATGGTGCCGCAGGCAAATTTTTTGATCAAAAAAAGTCAAAATGAGCTAAGAAATCACCAATAGTGCCTAATTTTCCATTTTAGTTAGATTTTCCAGACACAGATTAAATTTTCATGATATTTCCCTGACATTTCTAGACAATACTGATTTCCATGACATTTCCAGGTTTTCCAGACGGCCAGACACCCTGTCACTACCATTCTAATTTTATCCAAAAATCAGTTTTTTCGTTTTTGAAAAAAAAATTGAATTTTTTTTCATAATCTCGATTTTATAAACCCAGATTTTGCAAAAATTCTGATGCATCTGCAGATGGATTGATTTCACAGAAATCACGATTATTGAGACAAATTATCTAGATTTCAGTCATAAAATTTTTTACAAGGCTAGCTTTTATCAATAATAGTTTTCCTTTTTGTTATGGAGACTGTTAATGGAATTTTCTCTAATTTTTCTGGCCCAAATATAATTTTTTTTGCAAAATTCAGTGGCTAACATTAAAATTAAAATGCAACAAGTTTTGGCCAGAGATCAAAATCCAGGCATGCAAAATATTTACACAAAATTGATAAAGGTTCCTCACCATAGTGTCATGCAAGTTCTTGATGTCCTCATATTTTGCCATCATAACCAGAAACATTCTTCCATTATTTTCAATTTCTTCCGTCAATTTCTTCTTAGCACTTTCCAATGCTTCAAAGTAAGCTTTCCCGAATGCTTTTCTCATGTCAGATTCCATTACTAATCTGAAATAAAACAGCTCAAGATTTTTATTTTATAAAATATTTCATTAAAATATGCTTAAAAGCCGCTTCCTACCTTGTTAAATTCACTTTATCGGGCTCATTGGGAAATATTTTTTGCAAATCGCAAGGGATTGTATTTATTAAGATATCTCTTCTTGTAGAAAGCATTTGAATGCTATTGCTAATCATCTTAAATTTCACGAACTTAACAATCACGTTTGTTTTAATGTCCTGTTTATAATTAAAAGCATTCATTATTTGTAAACTGGCAATTCTAAATTAATGGCATTTTCACAAAATAAAACTAACCAACCTTCAGCACATCGGGACAAGATTGCAAATCCTGAAGGCACTCGGAGCTTGCTGAATCGGATGTATAATGGAATCTTTTTATTATATAAAACATATGCCAATCAAGACCAGGACTTAGCAGGGACGAGAGAGAAGAGAGGGGATAAAACGTGTTAAAAAATCAAAAACTCTTACTGAAGATTTTTGGCATCCTTTTTAACATCGAGCTTATCAATGGCATCTTTCAATATTTGGGTTCTTTCACGTTGCAGGTCGTTTAAGCATTTCAATACATCACTGGCCGTATTTTCTTTTAGAATTGCCATGCAACTTTTGAAGAGCATCTTTCTCTTTTTACTTCTAAAAATAATCCAAAGGATAAGACAATGCCCCAGCAAAAAAAGTCTGCAGAAATTTCGAAGTCTTCTGCAGTTTAAAACTGCAGAAAAACTGTAGTTTAAATCTCATTTCTGAAGTTTTATGGAACAAAATCCTACATAATTTGTGCAGTTTTTATGTAGAAAAGTTGCATGTTTATTTATACAGTTTTTCTACATTTTTTATGTAGTATTTATGCAATCTTTCTGTATCACAAAAATGTAGAAAAAATGCAGAAATACTGTAGAAAATTTACAGAAATATTGTAGAAAAAATGCAGAAAAACTGTAGAAAAAAAAAACATGCACGTTTTTTTACACAAAAACTGTACAAATTATGCAGACTTTTGTTCCATAAAACTTCAGAAATGTAGATTTCAATTACAGTTTTTCTGCAGTTTTAGACTGCAAATAAACTGCAGAAACTTCGAATTTTCTGCAGACTATTTTTTGCTGGGGCAATAAGATCGAGCAATGCAGGTCAGAAATTCAATTCAAACTCACAAAAGTTGATCTGACTTCTTGGAAACATGCATTTCATTAGCAAATGTCAGTAACAGGCGTTCGATATGCTCACAACTTTCTCGTACATTTCGCTAAAAAAGAAACAAAATGCCATCAAGGAGGCAGGTTTGATTTTTGCCAAAAAATAATTGAAAATCTAGGAAATAGCTTACCATGCATGCTGTCTCTAAAACAGTTTTCGATGTACCAGGCATTTCTCGTTCAAATAAAACAGGAACAGTTCCTTTATTGAGACTGCGCAAACAGTATTTACAAACTAATTACACCATCGTGCAAGTATTACACAATGATTCAAAATTCATATCAGAGAAGAAGCACTCACCTCATAGATTTGGTGGATAGAACTGTTTGCACTTCTTTACATTTATTGGTATATTTTCTTTTGTCAGAACGAGCATTTCCGATAAATTCCCCCAATATGTTTGTGGTAATTTGATAGTTATCAGTCAAACTTTGCGCGTCATTTATGCTTTGCTCTTAGGGAAATACATTTAAACGAATATCAAGATTTTCAATCAATGTGGTTTCAACTGAGAGATTCAAGTCTGAAAAACTCACTATGAAGAAATCAAAAAGCACTTCCAATATTATCTTGTTTAACAAAAACTTTTTTTACAAGCAATAACTCAAGAACCGACCATGGTACATTTGAGAAAGAATAATCTTTAGGGAGCCCTTGCTCTATAACAGGGCTTCCATGCATATAAAGCTCATCAGGGGCTGCAGCCATTTAAAATGTCAAAAGTGTGGAAAAATGGCTTTTTATCACAATTTGTGCCTCAAATTTACGACGGATTTTTTTGTGTTTTTTAAACTGCAAAACTTCTGAAGTTTGGCGGTGAAGAAATTTTCTTTTGCCGGACTCTCTTTTCTCAAAAAATAATTTTGCAACTACTACATGATGCCGATATAAACATGTTAAGAACAGGGTGGTTGGGTAGAATCTTATGGACATCATAACTACGAGTCTAAGACAATTAACATTGAACACCCAACTGCAGACGGCATAGTGCAAACTCTGCAGGCCTTGAGCGATGGAAGGGTGAAAGAAGAACACATGTGAGGAAATGAGATAGTAATGGTCGTGGTCGACTATTATTGGAAATGCCCTATCATTCGCCTGTTGAGACTATGAAAAACCACAAAAAACCATAGTCAAGACAGCCAATTACTTTGGGAAGAGAATTCAGTCTCCCAAGAGGCGGAAGGGGGCCTCAAATTACAGTAAAAGGCGTTACAAAATACTTGAACAACCTCAAATCTCTACCTGAGTTAAGGATCTCAGTTGCTAACTGAGAAGTTGTTTGTCGAATGGGCTGAAGAGTATTTCTGAGAGTGGCTATTTCCTGCATTAAATTAATTTTCTTCTTCTTCAGCATATCCCGTTCAACGGTAATCTAAAGAAATGAACTCAGCAAATTCACTAAGAACACTCAAATGCAGAGCAAATGAAGTTGCAACCTTGGACTATGTTGGAATAAAAGCTCATTACAAAATTACCAAAGTGTTTTTAGACGAGTTGTAAAGTGCTAAATTGCCACGAATAGCTTTTACTGTTTGAACATCGCTGACATGTTTTATAACGAATGTCCATATCTCTGTCATGTCTGCTCCTTTTGTCAACCTACGGTAATACATTTTCAAAAGAACCGGCTTTATGGTCATGTGATTTTTGTAAATAATGTAGGCCTACTCGTACAGTGTCGTACAAGAACAAGAACTCAAATGACATAATCTAAATAAGTTACGAATGGTTAATTACTTACAACTTGTAATCGGAAAGAGCAAGCTTCTTATTTGATAACTTAAAAGTATCATTTACACCCATTTCTTCAGCCCACTTTTGCAAAGACGAATTCATCTTCACAAATTGACAGCAGTCAAAACAGGTCAAAGAGAACACAAAAATGGCGGGAAAAATCGTTCGATCAACATTGCTGCCATCTAGCGATTAAAATGTGATTCACAAAAGCTACAACTTTCCCACATTTGGTTAATTGTAAATAACAAGATTTTAAAACCAAAAGTAGCAATAAATTAATAACGAGTACCTTTCTTTCTTCCCACTGCAACCGCCCCACATTTACCTTGAAAAATAAAACTTTGAAAACAAACTTAAAATAACCAGAAGGGGTCGTCCACAAGTTAAGCCTACATCATCGAAGGAGGGAAGGAGTAAAAGAGAATTTCAAATATCAAAACTCTTTTAATTTTTAGTATGCTAAAAAAGTCTTCACACCATGGAGTTTAAGAAATTACTGGAATGTCTAGAAAGTACAGTAGCTGACTGTAGCTTTTTCTTCAGTTTTGTTAAACTGCACATGAAAATTGTTAGGAATTTTAATATACCTATCCTAATTGCAACAAAATTTAATTGGCTAATGTTATTAAAACTTATGTACAGATGACGTTATCAAAGGTAACATACCATAGGCCCGGGGATGTGTATTGAAAACATCCCAACCATTCCCCAAGCAAAAATAAAAATAAAATCAAAAAATGAACATTGGTAAACTATTCATGCACGAACCACATTTATTTTTGACCGAATTGAATAAAATCCCAATTTAAAATGATTTAAAAACATTAAAATAATTTCATGACAAATCATTAAAAGATTTCGACAAATTCAAAGAACATTGTATCAACATTCAAACGATAAACTAAAGGGAAAACTATCTTTTATAACTGAACCAAAAATCACATACAAAAACGATAGCAACAATTAAAGCGAACTATTGCAATTATTACCTGTATTCAATCAATAAATGATTGAAAAGAATTTCAGGACTAAGTTTCAAACAAGTAACGTAGATCAAACGAATTTTGCATGCAACTAAGACCCTATTTATGCCTAAAGCCAAGTTTTATTTAACGAAACCCAATTTTAACCCCAAAAAAAGAAGTTGGAAAACAGTACTACATATCACCACGAAGTTAGTGTTAACATGTCAGTTTAGCTTAGGAAATTCATCTTCCAGCGGAGCATAAAGCCTGCATGTAGGGCAAGTGTTATCCACTTCAAACCAACGCATAATACACTAAAACAAATAAAAATTCAAAAAATTAGCAGATAATTCATTTGCCGTCTTCTTGCTTGCCTCATAAACCAGTCGTAAATATGAAGTGCAATACTTCAACCTCATTTAAACCTTCAAATTGAACTAGCAAATCAAACTAAACAATGACTCGCCTCTTTGTGGTAAGCATGTCCGCACGACAAGGAATGTAAATCACTGATATCCATGTCTGCCAAACATATGTAGCACTCGTCTTCATCTCCAGTATACTGTTTCGGTTCACCCATCAATTGCTGTTTAACGCCCCAAGTAAACGGCACTTCTGTGAATTTATCCAATCCCATGGAATTGGGTTTGCTCAGACTTTCTAGCAAACGAGAAGTACTGTCCTTGGGTATAGCTCCCTAGTGGTAATAAAATACAAAACTTACGAGTTAACAAATCATTTGGGAAACAAGCTAAAAATGGCAAATATTGTAACTCTTACCTTTGAGACGTGATCTTCGAATATGGCGTTTCGAACTTCTTGTACTATTGCTGTTAACAGCATCCCTGTGAGTCGGTTATTGTGCTTGGCACGCACTTTAGCTACGTATTTGGCAAGCGTGGCCCTAACAGAAAAAATAAATAAATTTAATATCAAATAAAAAATTATTACTAGACAAAAAAAAACTTTTTCTTTCTACAAGCTCGGTAGGCCTATAGAGCTTGGTACTGAGTAGTAGAAAATTCGGGTAAATTCCAAACGCTTCTTATGACAGGATCAATTTTTGTTAATTTCGAGTAAATTTTGGTGAGACCCATATTAATCAGATTTAAAGTGTCAAATTTATTTGGATGAACACCAAAAGTATTTGAGTGAACATTATGGAGAATTTAAGCTAATCCCAAGTAAATCTTGGGTGAAATCAATGTGAATCTTTTGGGTAAATTCTGAGTACATATTAGTTACTGTAGAAGTAAAGCTTTATGATTATCAGGTTAATCAAATTCACTTTTTAGACGAATTTTTAACTGAGTAAACTTAAGGTGATATTTGAATTAATATATAGCAAAGAGTTAACCATAAGTCTATTAACAACAGCTTTTATAATAATGTATTCTTGTCAATTGACTTACGAGTCGATCTTTTGGGTGAATTCAGAATAATGTTTTCTTAATCCTAAGTAAATATCTTCATGCATCCCAAAAAGTACCAAGCGGATTCACAGTAAACGTTGGTTAATCCCAATTAAATTTAGAAGAATTCTAAGCAAATCTCCGATTAATAAAAACCCAAGAGAAAAATATTTAAGCTGAATCCCAAGATAACTAGGTGAATTTAAAGTTAATTTTGAATAATTCAAAGTAAATATTGGCAAATCCCAAGGGAATTTTCGGGCATTTCCCAACAAAACCAGAGTGAATTCACAACTGAATTTCGTTTAATTCCAAGCAAATCTTTTTGAAATGTTAAGTCACGAATCCCATAATGGTTTCAGCAGATTTTCATACCCTCATATCCAGATTAAATTTTGAGAATCCCAAGTGAATCTTTTAGGATCTCATGCACTGTTGGACAGGTTAGATATTTAAACAGATTCTAAATGGCACTTACTTTTTAATATTAGGAAATTCTTTCCACAACATTTGATAAAGGACGTTTGGCTTGGAAGGCTGGTTTTCACTGCTATCGTCCTACATAAAAAACACCAAACAGTTACAAATCTGGACAGTTCATAATTAAATAGTTTCAAACTCATGACCCCAACCTTATCAGAGAGTTTGGATGCCACAGGAGAAGGATATCTAGTGTTAATTCCTTTCGGGAATGTATATTCGGAATCGATACTCTCATGATTACGAAAATACGAGCCTGCCTCAAGTTTTACGGGAGTTTCGGTGACAAGGGCATTCTTAAACGAAAGTTTCTCTGCTTGGGGAATTGGTGAATTTGAAGTAGAAGGCATCTCAAGTGATGTGGAAGGCTCAGTTGCATTGGTAATCAAGGAATTAGCAACGGTAGGTCTCATAGCTCCATTGCTACTATTGGTCGCTGGCACTTCGTACGTTGGAATATGGTTATATGACGCATTCAAAGGGTTGGGAGTCATCATCCTAGGATATATTGGAGGATTTGGCAACATACTGCCATTCCTCATCATGTGATTTTGATAATTTTGCATGGCAAACTGCTGTTGGCGGTACCGGTCAAGCATTTCCATATGTGAAACTAGAAGGATATAAAGAAAAAGTTCAATAACCTCAACTTTTGAGATCTACACTTCACCACAGTAATAGACCGGGCTTTCTCAAAGGACGTGACTACTAAACCTAGATATCCTACAGTCAAATTTGACATCATTCCTCATACTCAAGCTGTCCTACTACATTTATTAATGATTATACATTAAAAATTTAAGAAAATTATCACTAATGGAATCTACTCTGTTCACTGTAACTTTTTCCTGGTTAGGCATAGGTCTCATAAAGAGGGTTCAACATTTTTTCGACCAAAAAAAGGTGAGTTTGCCCCTAAAAAAATAATCTAGGTTTCTTTCTAAAAATACAGATTAATTATCCCAAAAATTGTGATTTCTGAAAACCAGATTTTCATATCCCAATCTGGATTTCGGTGTAAAAATAATGATTAGGAAATCACGATTCTACAACATGTTGACATCTAGGCTAAAAAATCATAATTCCAAGATCTCCAATTTTGCCAAACTCGTGATTTCTTATATGACAATTACGAGAAAATTTTCATTTTGATTTCAAAAATCCTGCATTTGGGCCAAACAAACTAGATTCATAAATAATCTAGCCCATTTTTTTATACAGATACCGGTAATCTAGATTATTTATTAAAAAAGTGACTTTTAACTTTAGTGATGTATTAAAACCTTATAGCATTTATAGAAATATAGCTTTAAATTGGGGGGAAAATATAAGAAATACAGGACAATTTTCTAAAATATTTGACAAATATATAGAAAGTCAGTAAATCAACTATGATCAAATGCCTTATATACTAAAAAAACTGTTAGTTTACATTTATCCCCTCATCAATTATATGTATTTTCTTTGAAAAATATATCAAGTTTTGTTTCCGTTTCCCAGAAATTATCAAAATATAATTATTTTTCTTATTTGATTCAATACTTACATGAGGGATGCTGAATTGGCATTCCTTGCCGATCCTATAAATTAACCATAGTAATCATATTAAAAATAAATCCATAACAAAAAACAAACGGCAAACAGTTATATTTTAAAATGTATCTTTCCATACCATTCGGGAATATAACGGTGGCGGAGGATACATAGGATTGGGCAACAACGGGAGCCTTTCAAGTTTAGCATTAGCTACGGCTGCCTGATTCATCAATACTCTAATTTTACTCTCTTGGGATTTAACCTTTTCCTATTAAGAGAAAAAAATATTATTTATTGCATGTGGAATTTCAATTTGTAATTCGACTAGTGTCAATTTCTTACTGTTAGCTCGAGTTTGTCGTTCAAAGCCTGCTTGTAGTTCATTTCCATTGCATCCAAGTTACTTTTCAAAACCATGACTTCTTCTTCTGCCTTAAAATGTTGCCGTCTTTTATAAAACGAAAGTATTTTTACTTTGTAAACAGAACCAAAATATCAATATTCAGTTGTTAATTTAAATAGGAAACTGACTTTTCTTCTTCCAATAGGTTGTGTTTGAAAGAGACCATCTTGTCCAGCTTGCTCTGTTCTGCCATAAGCTTATCCTTTTCTAAACCTAGCGCACTTATCTTCTCATTAAGGGCTTTTACCTCCGCAAGTAGTTTTCGCTTTTCGGTCTCGGTTTTCTTAATATTTGTCTGGTGACTTGACTGCACGATGTTGTGCTGCTTTTCAGCTTTCTAAAACGGCAGAACAAAATTTTTCGATAAGCTAATGTAATTTACGAGCAACTATACGTTCCTAAAAATGCTGGGATATAGGCAAAATTATGAATACTTTTATAACAATATAAAACTTCATAAAATGCAAATATATAAAATAGCTAGATAAGAACTAACTAATAGTTTGTATACAGGGCTCAGCATAATTATATACATACATATTGATACTAGTAATAGAAAACTGTGGTTAAATGTTAGTTTAAGCAAATTTGCTGAAACTAAAGCAGCAGTTACTAATGGTTAAAGGGACAGTCTCACTTTGAAACAAGTTGGTTTTAATAAAAAGAGCGTGTAAAATTATAATTAAAATGGAAATTGCGATTGCATTTGGCAATATCTATGAATAAATAAAATGATCCGAATACCTGGATTTGGTTGGCAATGCAAAGCCTTAATAGATGCCATGTTTATTAAAGCATAGTAGCGCCTTCTATTGGAATGAAGGCGCGAGCTCTCGTGAGGC
>JAQIXP010001299.1:0-19095 GCA_034700285.1 Proteroiulus fuscus | reverse complement strand
AACCAGTACTTCCAGTTTCTCTCAATAGATGGTGTTGACAAGGTTCCCTTATCAAAAGCTCCCAAAACATCCTGTCCGGTCCCCAAAACACAGGATATTAGTCATCCCTTGATGAGTCATGGGAACACTCCTTAATTGTCTTCCAAGATGGCGACCAACTTTCATATTGGTGAAATATTGGACTTTCCTAGACCAGTCCAAGTATTGTCCAATCAGGTGTTTTCTTCGTCCAGACAAAACTCTAGAACATGGCTTCACTTTTACAGTGGTGTTCTCTGGATTTCTTTTCTTTCTTTTGGATTTGGTGTGGTTTGTGTGTGTGCAAGCATAACAGGTAAGTATTTTAATTCTCCCCCCAAACATGGAAACAAGGTAAGTAACTGTGGACTGGGAAGTCTAAATCCCAGTCCTAACACCTTCAAAATGTGGAAAATTTAAAAGATTGACCTGGCAAAAAGATTGAAATGGTCATAAGATCAACTTGTTTAATGATCAACTGGGTTAGATGATCAACAATAAAATTCTACATTATATAAAAGTTTTATGAAGTGAGGTTCCAATCTAGTTCTGACTAGAAATGCATGCACATATGAAAACGAAATTTTCTAAAAATTCCGGAATAAATATCTGCCAGGTAATTTCGTCTCAAATATGAAAACGAGAAAAATATTCACGGATGTTTTTCTGCAAAATAAAAATTTCAATGAACTAATATGTTTAATTTTCTAATAAAAATAAAAAGTTCACCAAAATTCTTAATTCTTAGAAAAAAAACAGCTGTGAATATTTATCATTGGTTTTTATTTTGGAAACAGAATTACCATGTAAATCTTATAATCATTTAAACCTTTTCACCAGGTCGATCTTTTAAGTTTTTGACCTTAAGATTGTCGGATTTATTGCATGTTAGCCTTCTGATTGTCGATCTTTTGACTGGGTGATATTTATGGAGGTACAGAAATTAAGTCAAGTCTTGGCTGAGCCCATTGCAGTGAAGTCAGCTTGCTTGCAAGCCAACATTTGCATTGTGATTTTTGGAGAGGGCAATGCAAGCATTAAAGGGAAAGCAGCTGCAGGGGAAAATGAGGGAATGCACTAGTACTTAAATCATGTTTTGACTGATGAGCCCTGAGTCGACATTTGCATCTGTGCAAGTCCTGAGAATCTTGCTATGACCAGTGCTGGCCCAAAGTCTTTTCCAACCCCGGGCGGCTTCAGATATTTGCACCCCCAAAATATAAACATCACATGTGTATTCTTAATTTGAAAGGAAAGGTGTATGATTTACAATATTCAGGGTGTCTGGCCAAATCCAGTATCAAATTTACCTGACATTTCCAGGTTTTTCCAGACAAATTTTTACAATTTTCCAGACCACATGATGAAAGTGATTTTAAACTCATTTGAATGATACAATGAAAACTGCAATACAGCAATAGTATTTTGTTCACTACCATTAGCTGCACCATAAAATACCTTTTTTTGGAGGGGGGAGGTGGCTTGACCCTAAAATATTGTTCAAAATTTGGCCTGCAGGCAAAAATTTGAAGGCTTTTGTGCATATTACTGCAAAAATTAACAGAAAATGGCGCCACAAGCGACTTTTTTTGCTAAAAACACTTAAAAACTGCCATACAATTTTAATTTTCAAGACAGCTTAAAGTTCCGGGACATTTCCCTGACATTTCCAGACTATACTGATTGCCCCGACATTTCCAGGTTTTCCAAATGGCCAGACACCCTGAACCAACGTAGAATTTGACGTTATTTCTACATGCATTTATCAACTAAAATATAGGGGCCTATTTGAAATCATTTCTGGATTTGTCCATTTTGTATAAAGGGGAAGTTAATAAACAATTCTACAATTTATGCGTTTTTCAGCTAAAATAAATATGAAGTAATTGCAACATATTTCAACTATTTAAAATTAATTTAAAAGACATTCTGTGCTTTCTACATTTTTCAATAGTAATTTAAAATTAACTAAAGTAATTTTTGTAAAATCTACATTTTTGAATTAATGATTAAATTCCCATTTATAAATTTATTTCATTCGTTTTGCACATGTTGCAGAAGCTATCCATACTTAAACTTCAAGGCATGCAGGCGTGCAAGCGGTAACTGAAAAGCGCTTCCCCGTACAGGAGAGCATGAGAGTGGGGAAGTGCTTTACAGTTACCGCTTGCATGTCTATGTGATTTTGACTATAGCTATATTTGAAATCCTGGTATGACAACGCCCCTCTTTTGCTGGTGCCCCGGGCCATTGCCCACCTAGCCCGCCCCTTGGGCTGACCCTGGCTATGACTGATGAGCTCCGAGTTGGAACATGTTACTGTGCCGGCCAGAGGTTTTGTCACAAATTATACGGTAGCATTGCCTCACCTCCATGTATAAGAGATAGAAAGTGATGTTGGGTCAATGTTTCAGCATATTCCTTTATTTGGCAGCTGACAAAAGTGCTTACAGCAAACCGAGCAAAAGTCTTCCTTTCTTTACTGCTAGTTTTTCTGCTAAAGCATCACTGCAAGCAAACCCTGTCAGCAGAGCGAGCAACATTTTTCTCCGCTTATGAACTTGCTAGTTTCTTTTCTTCAGTAACAAATTTACCACAGTACTGTTCATCTGCTAAAATGTTAATGGTCTAAAATGAATCCTAAAATGTTTTTTTCACATCTAGCAAAATGTTAGCAAAGACTCAGCACCAAAAAAGTGTGCTAGCTTTTTTACCTATTTTGCTAGAACTACTGCAAGCATCTTTCAAGCAGTAGCAAAGAGAACACTTGCTAAATATTGTGCTTGATTGCTATCACACTGCTAAACAAAAGAATAAACTGACTGTATGGCAAACATTTGCTGGAAGTGCTAACTAGGGCTTAAAGCAAAAATATTCCAGCATTCTAGCTGTTCATCTAGTGGACAGCTAGATGAACTAATTGGGACCCCCTGATTGTTGGATTCTAGCAGTTATATGAAACATACTGCAGTAAAATGGCATTCCATAAAAAACATTTTTATGATTTTTGTCTAATTTTTGGAAGGCAATTGTAAGAATGTGCTTCGATGTAGATCTGCTAAAGGCAGAATTTTGCCCTGGCAACCGTGAAGATTATACTTAAACAACACTTCTAATTTGTGTATCACCTTTCCTTTAATCCACAATACACATTCATTCACTAAACTTTACACCAATTAACAATTAACAAACTCATCAAATAAATTTTAACCAACTAAACTTAACACTGCCTTCCTGTCCAATGCCCAGGTCAAGACTGTCCTCCCAACCCACTATAACAAAGCCAAAATGGTGCCATCATGTCACTGGAGAAAGAATTTCTCCAGTCACCTGATCAGCTTATTTACACAATTAGCCTCTAAACAGGTGGGAAAACAGTCATTCTTTACACCCCCTCCTTTTCTTTGGCTTGGCCTCCTGGCCAACCTCACATCCAGACTGAACCATCGGCAACACTGACTGGCATCCATCGGTCGTCCTCACCTCTGAGCCGGTCTGGTCTCAGATCTGCCTCTATCACCTATCACCACTTATTGCAGATCGCAGAAGTGCACCACCTGCCCACAAGATCTACAACCAAATTTGCCCATTGACCAAAATCCAACCCAAGGATCACTCTCTCCATTGGACTCAGCCGGTCATCCATCACATAGAACATGTGCCAAAACGTTCTCTTCAGCACCGTCACATCCAAGTCGACTAGACCCACATGGGCAATCGTGGTCCCCTGCACAACCACCTCTGAAGCAAATCAATCATGATTGACCTTACACCATATGCCCTCCAACAGAGATTGTCCCACAAGAGACCTCAGTGCCAGTTTGGATAGCAGCTTCCCTCTTGGCAGTCCTTTGAAGCATAATTGCCAGCTCCATGCCTATCAGGGCATCCAGACCGCCAACTACATCTATCTGGGATGCCAATTCTAGCACCGGTTTACTATCAATGCTGCACGCTCAACTATGGCCACATCTCTAGGGTGACACACAGTTCACTGGTTCCTCAGGGCAGTCCCGCCGAAAATGCCCAGGTTTTGTACACCTATAGCACACTACCTCAAATCTGCTTTGCCTTCTACACTGGGCGGCCAGATGTCCAAAATGGCCACATCAGTGACACTGTACCTTTGACTGATGTGAGACACCAGTTGGTTTAGGGGCTACTCTTACCGGAGTCTCTTCTACTAGCCTTAAACATGACATGATACCATTGCTGACCCCAGAAGGACTCACCCCAGTTTCTCCCCTCTGAAGGCAATCTCGCAAGAAATGCCCCAGCTGTCCACAACAATAACATAGGAGTACAGGCGGGTCTATTGCACTCTGACAGACTGCTGCCATGTGGCCTATTCCGCCACATGTATAATGCCTCAGAGTTGGACGAGCCAAACTCCAGTCTTGCTTCCGGGGAGATTGCAGCTGGCCTGGCAACTCCATTCCACCACTGGATGGTCTCTTTAGCAACCCCACCACCAGATTTGCAGAAAAGGCAACAGTTTTTGCCAATTCCTGCTTATCCTTAGCTGCCTTAGCCTCTGCTTTCCCCTTCTGTAGTTTCACCTCGACTGCAATCGCCAGCTGCATGAGGCTAGCAATGGTCTTGGTGGTATGCCCTGTCATAGACTGGTCAATCTCTGGAAGTAATCCTGCCTGGACCTTAAATACAAGCTGTTTCTCTGTCAGATGTTGTCCTGTCCGATCAAGCAACCACAACTTCTCCGTGATGTAATCACGAGCGGATTCGTTCACCTGTTGTCTGCGCTCGCCGGCCGCATTTTTCCAATCCGCTTCATACGTAGGAGACCTGAAATACTGGAGAAACTCCCGTTTGACTATCACCCAGGGGCTGGCCTGATGTTGCCGATGTTTTGGGTATGCCAATCAGATGCTGTCTTCAGGAGCGTCCTATAAAAGCTAGACTTCACCTCGTGCTCATCCCACCCCTCGATTCGAACAACTGCCTCATATGCAGCAATATGATCATTGGCATCGCCGGTACCATCAAACATGTGGAACACCAATGCCCCTCATTCCTTCCTGGCTCGGTCAGGCTTCTTACTCCAAAGCAGATCAATCTGGTCCTGGAGCAATTTCAGATGTTCCTGCTACAACACCATCTGTTCCTCGTGAAGCCTCTGACTCCGTAGTTCAAGATTCTTCGTTGCAATGATGGCGGCCATTTGCTTGTCATGTACACTGATGACATCCTTCAAGGAGTCCTGAGTCTTCCTCAGTGCACCAGCCCAGACCACCATCACTAAGGATATTCTGTGTGGCTGTTATGACGTCCAACAACTCCGACTGATTCTGAAGGGTGAGCGTCTGGGCCTCCAACAGAGCTGTCACTTTCTGCCATACCTGTCCCATACTCATGTCTACGTCCATGTCACCTTCCACTGCACCTCCAAACACATCAGCATCCATCCTGGGCTTGGTAAGAATACTCTTGGGAGCCAGTTCCAAATTATCTAAACCAAACGACTCAAATATCTGCCGCCTTGCTGCTACTATTTGCCCTCTAGCCGCCTCTCTGTAATGGCCCGGCTGAATATGAGACTTAGCCTCGCGCAATCTCCTCTCTTTGCTTTCACCGACGAGGGCTCTTTACTTCTTGACTGCTTTCTTGACCGTTCCGGAGCAATGCTTGGACTCATTTATTCACCCAATAGCGCCCACTGCAAACCACTAAGCAAGATCCACACCAAGGCAAAGACACACTCCCAACTAAGCCTTTTGCCAAATCCAAAATGGCGGCACCCACGGACAAACTCAAAAAACACGCCAAAACGCCTATATGACCACCTTTTTCACCTGAGCTTCGCTGCACTACACCACCTATTGCAGGGAAACACTCGTTTGCCCAAACACCCAAACACAATGGCAACCTTCAAAACTTCAAATGCCCGCCAGAATATATCACCAGAAATTTCCAATTTCAGTCCACAAAATACTCACAACAGTAGTGGTAAGAAGAACCATTGCAAACAGGGCACTACCCCGCACCTCCACCATTTAAGAATGTGCTCAGATGTAGATCTGCTAAAGGCAGGATTTTACCCTGGCAACCGTGAAGATTCCACTCAAACAACACTTCTAATTTGAGTATCACGTTTCCTTTAATCCATAATCCACATTCATTCACTAAACTTTTTACCAATTAACAATTAACAAACTCATCAAATAAATTTCAACCAACTAAACTTAACACTGCCTTCCTGTCCAGTGCCCAGGTCAAGACTCCTCCCAACCCACTACAACAAAGCCAAAATTGCGCCATCACGTCACTGATCACCATAGGCTCATTTAGGGGGGGCCCTGGGGGCCCGGGCCCCCCCCTTGAGATCTGAAATACATGGTAAAATTCCACCGGGCCCCCCCCTTGAGATCTAAAATAAATTGTAAAATTTCACCGGGCCCCCCCCTAACAGCAGGTCTAAATGCACCTATGCTGATCACGTCACCTGATCAGCTTATTTACATAATTAGCCTCTAAACAGGCGGGAAAACAGTCATTTTTTACACAATTTTATAGCAGTTCTGTTTCCCAAAATTGTTAAGAATCCTACAGAATTTTACATTACTTCCGTACTCATTTCATTGTGATATATTTGAAACTTCATAAATGCAGTTCTTTGGCTGGTTTTACAGTATTATTTCATAGAAGGCACTCATTGTAAACGTATTCGTGATAAAATGAGGTATCATTCATAGCCAACGAGCTGAGAAATTTGGTATTAGGTTTTTCAAAAAAGGGGTAGATCTTTTAAATTGTGTGTGCTGCAAAAAGGGGTACGATTTTCTTTGCATTACAAATGGTTGTATCCTATTGTAAGTTAAATAAGAATAACTGCCTAAAATCTACAAGCATAAATGCAATATTAAGGTGCATTTTCATCAAGTGGGCAAAATGTTTGCAAGCTCAATATTTTTCGACGGTGACGTCAGTATTGCAATGTTTGCAAACAGTTGCAAGTGCTTTCATCAAACGTTTGCAAACATTTGCAAACATTTGTTGAATTTGCAAACAGACCATTAGCGTATTGCTCCTTTATTTGAAAATTGGAAGACCCCTCATTAGCAATTAAATATTTGATGCACTTTAGGGTTTTAAATCTTGAGTTTCATAAGTCTTGGAGTGAGGGGTCTGCAACATCAAAATATATAAAAATGGGTCCATGGCAAAGTAAAGTTTAAGAAACTAGATGCCAGGTGGCTTGTTAAACTTATATATATATATAAGGTTGAATGCATTTCTGACCAGAATTTATCAAATAAATAGCTTGCATGATTATCATTGTTGTTTTTAAAATAATCAGAATACTTTTTCTTGAAGGGTGAGGCAGGACAGCAAGCAGTTGCAGTCATAACATCAATTGACAAGGCTGTGAATGACTTTAAGAAAAAGTTTAAGGACAAAACTAAGAATGATTGGGACGACAGGCATTCCTTTGTGCCCCATTCTGGGAAATATACATTACTAGACATTGATGAAACCAGTGATGATGAGGACATGGAAGAGAAATTTCAGTCGAATAAATTTGGAAATGACGAGGTAGGCCTAATCATCTCATAATTTATCTCTTTTGCTGTGAAATCTCTGCAACAAAATGTTCAATGCTTTAATCTTCAGAATATTCGTTTTTCTGATGTTTGAAATTCAGTAAATTTGAAACATTCTTGAAACAAATTAATTATTATGGTCAAGAGGTTTATGAAGAAATTACATTCCCCCTAACAGCACTTTAAACAAAAATTTAAAAAAAATTTCCCAACAGCCATTTTCGGACTATTTAACCAGAAACATTTAGATGGAACACCCTATATACATATATTTTAAATGTGCTAATTATGGCAAAAATATGACGATCTCATCAGTTCTATAAACTCAAGGATACTCTCACGAGTAAATGTTTTTTTAAATGATATATGCTTCATTTACTTTTATTTCATTTAAGAAGTTTTACCATTTCTGGTCTCTATTTCAAGGTTTATAAAGGGGAAATGTATGCACCTTGTTCACTTGATGACATTACCAAAGCATTAATCAGTCTGATATTTGATGATAATATGTTTAATCAGTCGATGCAAGCTATGGAATTAGGTAATTCTGAATTCTGTCTATTTGCTTGGATGAATTATATTAGGAATGGCAGGTCAATTCTTATTTGGAATGTACAAAATAAATACATTGAACTTGCAAACCTATTGCTAGAAAAGACTAATGAAAAACTACTCATGCACAAAGTAATGTTTTTTAAGAATTATGCAGAAAGTAAATTTTGTATCACCTACACTGTATAAGATATTCACAATTGAGATGGAACCATTGGGCATATTGTATTCATGAAAGAATTTCCTCTAAAGAAACAGCATAATCATTTTGCCACTTTATCTTAAATAAGTAGTTAAAATATATTTTGATCATTCCATGCACTGTAAAATATCTTGCATATATTGAACTTATGCTTTGCTGCATGTGACCTTCCATTCCTGGTAGTTCATCAAATGTGTATGTTTTTATGAAAAGAATATATCGATGGCTTAATTGAGAAGTAGCGAATAAGCCAGTTTGTCAAAAAGAAGATAATATTGTACCATTGTGATCCTGGAAGTGTCCCTAATAAACTTAAAGTTACAGAAAATAATTTAAGCAATAATTGTTAAAGTTATAGAAGTGGACAGCAGCGAATATCCAACAAGGTATCATGCCTAACAGTAACAAGCAGTGAATGGTACCATTCGTTAGCTTATGTTTCACAAATTTCTCGAGATATGGATTTTTATCAAAATACAAGTAGCGAACTGACAACTTTTGCTCAGTTTTTTATTTTGTATTCTATTTATTCAATAGGCAAACTAATAGATGTGTACATGTGCTACTTCATACTTACTTTATTTATTTTTGCTTATTTATTTTGCTTTCCTGCAAGCTTAATGAAAGTCAAACTAGCAAATGTGCATTTTTAAGCATTTTATTTCTCAAATTACTTAATTAATTTACTAATTTAATTATTTAACACAAATTAGCACATTCCTATAGAGGGGGGGGGGGTGTTAAAATTTAAAAAAATTTGATATCAGATATGGGTGGCCCCTTGGACTTATCCATGACATGGATATCAGTTTTAAAAATAACTGCAAATGGAAATAACTTTTGTCTCCTTGGAGACAAAAACATTTTTGAAATTTAAAATTTTGATTTTAAAGTTTAATTTAAAATTAAAATTATATTTTTAAAATTAAAGTATATTTTTAAAATTAAAGTATATTTTTAAAATTAAAGTATATTTTTAAAATTAAAGTATATTTTTAAAACTAAAGTATATTTTTAAAATTAAAGTATATTTTTAAAATTAAAGTATATTTTAAAAATTAAAATATTTATCCAGATTTCATCAGTTTTATACTGTACATGCACATGTCGATTATGTTTATGTTGATTAAATATCTATGGCGATGAAGTGTCGTCGATTAAATATGGTCAAATAAGTGTCCATGTCGATGTAATGATGTTGATGAAGTATATCTCGATTAATTGTTTGTCAATCAAGTGTCCCTTTACCAAGTGCACTCCCCCATTGTCCTTGTGTGTGTTTGTGGGACTTGCCTATGTTTTTGATAACAAAAATGAAACATTGCTTATATTTTACTTTTTTAACTATAACCATTCTATTAGATGTGAAAAAGATGCCGTTGGGGAAATTAAGCAAATCGCAGATTGCTAAAGGATTTTCTGCATTGGTTGATATTGAAGAAGCTATAAAAGCAGGAATGGTTTGTTGAACTTGATACAAATTGACTAAAGTGACTTCACTGACTTGATAAAATAGATACAGGGTCAGGGTGTGACAGGTATATTTAGATGATTTGAATTTTACACCAAAGGCATCTCCCATTAGATAGCGTGCCAATTCATACATGCATCATTGTGTACATTAGGGTAATTTCGTCTCCTCACCGCCCACCTGCCATTAGGCTTAAGGGCTCTTCTCTCAACTCCTATAAATTTCATCTAAAAATGCATACTGACATTAGCAACATAAAGGTTGCCATGCACTGATGACAGAAACAGTTTCGCTTCCTGACCCACAAGTATTCACATCACAATAATAAACGATGGACAACATAAGTAGGAATCAGGGTAGGCTGGGTTTAGTCTGACCTATCACCAAAGACCTACCTTGGCCAATTACAGTCAGGATGCCCTTTGGATCGCTTAAGGTACGCAAGCCCCCACACCACAACAAGGTACCAGCCCAATTAAGTGGGGGCTGTCATGTACAGAAGTCTATAGACTGTAACTTTCTACAACCAGAACTGCATACAGGCGCTGATACAGCTAGCAGGGTACCAGGAAAATCCCAGTGGCCATCTAAGGGGCAGTGGCGGATCCAGGAATTCCTTTTGGGGGGCGCCATTTTATTAAGGGCGGGCGCCAATCCCAAAAACGAAACAAAATGTGAAAATTATCATCAGGGCCTCATGTAGAAATCTATTTCGGTTGGGGAGGGGAGAGGTTACACCCAAAATTTTGTTTAAAATTTGGGTCGTAGGTCGCAGGTGGCGCCGCAGGCGACTTTTTTTGCTAAAAATCACTAAAAAATGGGTGATAGGCGCCAATTTTGTCCCTTTTGAGGGAGGGAGGGGGCGCATTTTCTGACCCTTGGGGAGGGCCATCGCCCCCATGGCCCCCAATGGATCCGCCACTGCTAAGGGGTGTGGGCAGTCAATAAAAATTCCAACATTTCTGGGCTGGTCGGACGACGTGCATGTATCTGCTCCTGACTGTGTAGTCTCTTCTTGATAGGCATAGTGTTTGGTTCCAGAAAGATGGTGCCACATCTCACATGGCAGGAGTATCAATGGATGCCATTGAATGGCAACTCTTTGTGGGATGTTTCCAGGGAGGATCATGATGTATAATGGAAATGTCACATGGCCTTCACGATTGCCAGGGATTATCTGTTTGCGATTTCATTTTGTGGGGGCTGAGACAAGTAGTTTACATAACTGTATTGCAGCTCTAGAGATTTTCATTGCTTACAATGTCTCAGGTCGAGTCACTAAGATTTCTTGCTTCAATAACTGACATTTCCAATCTAGGGTTAATATTTTACAAAAATTAGCCAAGCATTCCACAATGCACGGCCATCACCTCGACTGCTGATGAGGAAGGAAGGAAGCCAAGAGGTTGGGAGGGAGACGTGGTTGCGACAGACTTTTTAAAGGTAATGCCCCAGCATTTGCCTTGGGTCTGAAGGTCTACAGGATTGCCACACGGGAAACCACAAAAATATTGGTCAAGGTAGCTGTACTTGGGAATTGAACCCAGTTCTTACAAATTTAAAGTGGGAATGTTACCCAACAATCCACACTCTTACAAAGTCGCCATTAATGCTGCAGTTGTGTGAGCTGTGGCACCATCTTTCTGGAACCATATACCATGCTTACAAAGAAAGAGTCTATGCAGTTCTAGCTGTAGAAGGTTACAGGCTGCACTGTTGTACACAATGATGTTATGTATTGTGCTCCATGCATGGGAAGCATGCATGCATTCTTGTTTATTTAAGCATGCTCTGGATGCAAGGATTCAATTCAAATTATTCTAGTTTTTAATTTTCTGTCTGACTTCTGAAAAGATAAGTGGAATTAATATTGTTCTTAACAATATACTACAACATGCAGTTTATAAAAGCTTAAAGTATACGTCAACGGATCAAGAATATGCTCTTATAACAAATCGATGGCTTATTTCACAATTGACGAATACGTCAATTTGTCAAAAATGAGATAATTATACCATTGTCATCCTGGAAGTGGCCTTAATTAACCTAAAGTTACAGAAATTAATTTTACCAATAATTGTGAAAGTTACAGAAGTGAACATTAGCGAATAAGCCATAACCTCATAACCTGTCATTTCTAAGAGTTACAAGTGGTGAATAGTCCAATTCGTCAGTTTACATTTTAAAAATTTCTGGAAACCTGGATTTTTATTGAAATACAAATGACGAATTTGACAATTTTTCGCTCATTTTTTTTTTTTTTGGTTGCATTCTTTTTTTTTAATGGGCAAACTAATGGATGTGCAGATTTACTACTTTACACTTAATTTAGTTCGCCTTCCTGCAAAATTCATTAAAATCAAACTGACGAATTTTCATTTTTAAGCCTTCTATTTCTCAAATTACTTAATTAAATTACTAATTTTTAATATTTTACAAAAATTAGCACATTTCCTATAATATATATATTGTTCTATCTGTTCACCAAATTTCAGCCTTTTAACATTGTTTGTTTTCAAGTAATACCGTTTTTTTCATAAAATTGCTGTTATCTCAAAAGCAACTTTTGGCATATTTGTCAATTGTGAATTAAACCATTGAATTGACACATAAATTTGCAAGCTATATATTGGGAGATGCCTTTGGCACAAATTTCAAATCATCTAACTATATCTGCCGCACCCTGAAAATACATTTCATAAAAGATATTGTTTTCTTTTTTTGCTACTGACAGCCCAGAAAAAAGATTGAAGAGCTCACGAGTTCGTTTTTCACTCTGATACCTCATTCATTCGGAAGACGGGTGCCCCCATTACTCGACACTTTAGAGTTGGTTCAAATAAAAAAGGATGTGCTTTTGGTATTAAGTGATATTGAACTGGCTCAATGCTTGCAAAAAGACAATAAGGCATCAATGAAGGTGTGTAGTCTGACATTTCCTGTATTTGTGCTGTATTTTGCAAAATCGTCCCATATTTCCTACATTTTTCCAATTATTCATATAATTTATTTCACGTTTTTTCATTAGCTTGTCAATTGCATGTATTAATGCACCAGAAATTAAAAATATGATATTTACCTTCTTTTTCCCTCAAAATTTTTAAATAAATGCATTATGATTTCATAAACTATTATCCTTTAAAATTATTCCAACATTTTCTGAAAAATTCCAACTACATGAATATTGATTAAAAAATGTAAAGAATATTCCTAAGTTTCCAAAAAAAATTCATGTAACATTCCAATATATGGCAAGTATATTTTATATTTTTGAATATATAATACTATATATTGTATATTTTCAAAATAATATATATATATCTGTATTTCCTATATTTAGAAATATAAAATTTTGCTGAATTTTCTATTTTTTACTAAACAAACTACAATTTCTAAATTTTTTCAAAAAAAAATTTAATTTCTCTTATTGGAAAAAAATCAGACAGTATATTCCTATTTTTTTGGACAATAAAATTCAGTATAAAATATATTTTTGAGAAATATTTATATATATTGACTACTTTTTTGAAAACAATGTCTTTCAAGTCATATAATGACGAGCAATATTTTAAATATAAACGTTCTATTTACAATATTTTGGAAAAACCATTATTTCCTATATTTCGAGAAATAATTGCATGCATTTCAAATATATTGTGAAATACTCATGTTTTCTCTATATTTTTGGAAAAAAATAATAAGTATCTTATGTTTGTTGTACTTGTTGTAAGATTGGTAGCCCAGATGATGCACAGGAATTTTCCCTTGACTCTGTAGATTCCACTATTTCCTCTCACTGTTGTAAGCACCAGACTCACTCACTCATCCTTAATAGAACTCGCCTGTTTATTCAGTTATTTACACTATGTACAATCTCTACAAAAGATACACTCACTCACTCACTCACTCACATCCACACTCTTCCATACCTTGAGCAAGACTCTCTCTTCCAAGATGGCGCCCACTCGTCATGAGTGAAAGAATTCGGCCAGTCACCTGACTCGAATTCCCCCAATCATGACGAGGCATTTCCACCCACTCACCCTGTGACGCTTCCTTAGCAATTATCCTGCGTACAGGGTGAGTTTGGGGCACCACCTTACATTGTTATATAAATCTTGTTTGCTTCTAAGATTTTGCTAAACAATCTTTTCAACGTCCAATATTTAGGACAAGATGATAATTCGATAGCTTAGAGCACAAGTAGCGATTGAGCCATCCCAATGTATGTTTTGCTACTTGTGCTCTATGCCATCGATAACATACCTTTCCTATATTTTGGGAATAAAATGTTCTGTATTTCCTGAAATCTTTGCAGAAAATCTCTTATATTTCCTTGAATTTGTAAAAAACTTGTTTTAAAATATCCATATAGGACAGGATTGTGAAAATTATTGCATATAATCTGGAAGCTTATAATAAAAATGTAATTTTTTGTTTTTCAAATTATTTTTGTAGCAAAGTAAAAAGCAGCTCGAACCGCATCCATTGGACAATAAATATTCACGTCTGGGTTGCAAATTAACACCGTTAAGTGAGAAGTCAGAAGAGTATAAGGTTTACAAATTAAATTTTTATAAAAAAAATTGCAGATATCTGTACAGTATAAAATTCCTTTTTAAAGCTTATTCCTTTTATGTTTTTCTTTAATTCAAAAGACAACAAAATTGCATTTGGTAAATAAGAGTAACATAATTTTGGTTTATATTTGTTTGGATTGATCTCCAGACTTTTGGAACTGACAAAAATCCAATTGGAAAAAAAATCAACACTGCAGTTATCCACAGTTCAGACTGTTTTCTCTGCAGTAATACTGCAAAAAAAATTACATTTGCAATGTTGGATTTTAAGTTTGTTTAAACAAAACTTAATTAAGACTGCATATTCCAGCAAAAATAATTTCTGCATAAAATTGAAATTATTCTGCAGTTTATTTGCAGTAGCATATTAAACTGCAGAAGTTTTTCTACATTTTTCTACAGTGTTTCTGTAATTTATCTACAGTGTTTCTGCATTTTTTCTAAAATATTTCTATAATTATTCTACAGTGTTTCTACATTTTTTACATTCTAGTGACACAAAGAAACTGCAACAAAAATTACTTAAATATTGTACAAAAAATTTAAAAAACCCAACAAAAATATGTGCATTTTCTACACAAAAACTGCACAAATTATATAAGTTTTTGTTTCATAAATGTTCAGAAACATAACTTAAAACTACGGTTTTTAGACAGTTTAAGACTGCAAATATAAACTGCAAAAGACTTCGAATTTTCTGCAGAATTTTTTTTGCTGGGATTATCCAGCATTCCTAAATAAAAAACTGTTTTCAGAATTATTTTGCATTTTTGGAATACAATTTTCTGAAGAATTATTTGATTAAAATTCTAGAATCCAGCAATCCTGTAGCAAGTAATTAGAATTTTAAATGCCGGACAAAATTGCAATATAGAGTGCAATAACTACAGTACTGTTTTTACATGCAATATGTCTTTCACTGCTTTCTGCAATACATCCGTCACAGTTTGCATCAAAGTACTGCAGACAAAGTGCAGTTTAATGTCAAAAAGCAGTAAAAAATATATACACTTTTTTAATTTTTTGCAGTTTATTTGCAGTTTTAAACTGAAGTGTTTCTATAATAAAAAAATTATTTTATTCAATAGATTATTCAGAAATATGTCGCAAAAACTGGCAAATCCAAAATTCAACATGTCTGGCATGTAGACAGAGATGGGGAGGTTTGTTTACTAGTTTGTCCTTATTTAAAGAAGAATTTAACTTGGTAATATGTCACTTGTCCAAGTATATATAATGATTAAGGTGTCTTTTTTCAAAGGATGCTCGCTTCAAAAAGCATGATGGCATCAAAGAGAGAAAGTTGCTATGGCATGGAACAAATGTTGCCGTCGTCGCTGCAATTCTGAGCAGTGGTCTTCGTATCATGCCTCATTCTGGTGGGCGAGTTGGTTGCGGCATTTACTTTGCATCAGAACAGAATAAATCAGCTGGTTATGGTTAGTAATGGTTTTGCATTCATTTGACAAATATAAATTCAAATCAATCCAATGGTAAGAGATATAGCCCAGTGGAAAAAAAACCTGTAGTTTTTCAAATTTTTCGCAGTTTATTTGCAGTTTTAAACTGCAGAAAAACTAGTTTTTCTGAAAGTTTATGAAACAAAAACCTACATAATTTGTGCAGTTTTTCTGTAAAAAAGTGCCAGTATTTTTTTCTACAGTTTTTCTGCAATTTTTCTACAGTTTTTCTGTAATTTTTATACAGTTTTTCTGTAAATTTTATACAGTTTTTCTGTAATTTGTATACAGTTTTTCTGCAATTTTTATAAAGTTTTTCTGCAATTTTTATACAGTTTTTCTGCAATTTTTATACAGGTTTTCTGCAATTTTTATACAGTTTTTCTGCAATTTTGATACAGTTTTTCTGCAATTATTATAATTTTTCTGCAATTTTTATACAGTTGTTTGGCAATTTTATACAGTTTTTCTGCAATTTATATACAGTTTTCCTGCAATTTGTATACAGATTTTCTGCAATTTTTCTACAGTTTTTTTTAATTTTTCTACAGTTTTTTTTAATTTTTCTACAGTTTTTCTGCAATTTTCATACAGTTTTTCTGCAATTTTTATACAGTATTTTTGTAATCTTTCCACAGTGTTTCTGCATTTGTTTTACATTCTAGTGATACATAAAATCTGCTAAAGGAATGCAGAAAAAACTTTAAAAAATTAACTAAAATACTGTACAAGAAATGCAGAAAAATTGTAGAAAAAAAACTTGCATGTGTTTTTTACAGAAAACTGCACAAATTATGCAGATTTTTGTTTCATAAACGTTCAGGAAAACTAGTTTTTCTGCAGTTTAAGACTGCAAATAAACTGCAAAAATTGGGGAGGAACTGCAGGATTTTTTTAATGGGAATTTAAATAACAAAACAATATCAAGAACAGTAATCACAATTGCAGCATAAGAAAGCAATTAATTTGGAATTTATGACACAAATTTCCTTCAGAGGATTGGAGTGAAAATGCCTTCTTACCATTAGAATTTACCTTATAAATATCTGCATCTTAATTAAAACCACAAGGTATATTAAACCTCTCAATAACTTAAGCTACAAACATCCCTGGAAGATGGCAATAATTACCAGCTTAGAAAATGAAACATCAGTCACACTAGCAGTTTTTAGGTAATCACATTTTACATATTTAGCAGATCTACATTGGGTTATTTTAGTGGACTGTTCATGGGTTATTTTATATAGACTCCAAACTGGAGAACAGTAATCTGAAAAGGGTCATGCCACACACTAAAAATACTTTGGTGAAATATAACAAAACAATAGTCATTTTTGACCAATGTCAAGAGAAATGCTGAGCTTGGCTTAGTCACATTAAACTAAACTTTATTATCTAATTTTATAAGCTGGTTCATGGCACTTTCACCAAAAGAATTCTTGCAAATAAGAATTTTCACAACCAGTATTTTCGGCAAGTGCATGCAGATTTAGGGAAGGCATTCTTGCAACTTGTACACTTGCAGGAGGCAGCTTTGCAACAGAATAATTCACAATGAATACGTCTATTTAATGTACATTTTGTTCCAATTACAACTGTTCCAACAAAATTATCATATATCATTTCTCAAACCATGATATCCTGGTATGGTCATTATTTCCCATACAAATGGGTTTCTAACATTTCTAAATTAGGAAACAGGACATTTCTTCCCAAAATACAAAAATGTTGTTGGAATCATTTTCAGTATAACAGACCATATTTTCCTAAAATATATAATACAAAATTCCTATAAGTGTAACAATGAACCTGCTGCATTAATGTAGCTCAACAATATTTTCTCGATCGTAACGTTACATTTTTTACTATTTATTTTACTGCCTCCAATTTCTATTTCTGGAATCGCCAAATTCAACCAAATTTTGGTTTCTTCTTTTTCGAAGAAGAAAATTCATCAACATTCAAGGACTTTTAGGGCAAGGTAATCACTTGCATTTTTTTAAAGGCTTTTAAGGATTTTCAAGGCCCATACTAATCCTGCCATCCTACATCGATTGACTACTTGTTAACATGAAGAAATCTCCAGACCAAGTGATCAACACACCTACTCAACCTCTTACATTATGGTTATGGTAAGTCTGATGACAGTTATTTGACAAGTATTCTTTGTCATTACTTTAAGCATATCTCATAACATTGTGAGTTTCCTTTACGTCTTATTTGTGAAATTGAAGTTATAAACATGTTGTTCCCTTTATGACCTGGAGAATACCATGAACGGTGTCTTCACATTCTCTGCAGGCCTACCGGTACACATATGGTTATAAGTCTAGGAAAATGACTGATAGTGTATCCTACCTTAACTCTTCGGATGTCCAAGCTCAGGCCCCATCCGGCCACCACGATGGTCCCATGGCTCCTTGCCCACACAAAGAATTGTACCTACGAGATTCTGAGGCAGCACGCTAGACCAATGGGGAACAAGGATTTAGGAAGTTTGGTACCGGTCGCACTCTAGGGACTCAAGTGACCATTACATTGGTCTAGCACGGGATACCAATAGGGATCTGCAGCAAACGTTGGGAGCTTGGACATCCATCGGTGTGACGGTATAAAGTTCATTTACAGTTTATTGTTCATTTTAGTCAGGTGACTAAAATGTTTGATAGTACGAGCATGAAGATGTCCAAAGAAAGTTTAAGGACGTAGCAGGTCCAACCGTTTTTGTCACGTGATTTCCAAAAATTTTCCTCGAGAATGTTCAGAATATCCTCACAAACTGAAGCCACAACACTGTACAAGATTGGCTTCAGTGCCATAAAGTCTGGCCTTCTAATATATAGTTGCACTATGAGATATTGTAGGTTTCAACACAAGTAGGCCTATCCAGAATTCACATTTTGGCATTGCCGATGATGAGGTGAACTGCATACGAGATTTTCCAATCTATAAAGAAACAAATGTTTTGGATTAAACTTTAATATTAATTTCAACCTGGAAATCAGGGGAAGTATAGCCTACTATTTCTGTACAGATTAAGATACACTACTACCGGCCAATTGATAAACCTTTATTTTTCCAAGAACACCCACCTCCCCTAAGCTCAGTTGCATGACCACTTACGAGGGAAGTACTTAGGGTGTAACCCACAGATTTCTTCCAAACTTTGCATAGTAGAAGACTAACATATTTAATGAAGAAGTTTAAAGTATTTCATTGCAATGGTTGCTAGTTTTCGAAATATTCAAAAAAT
>JAQIXP010001298.1:0-19097 GCA_034700285.1 Proteroiulus fuscus | reverse complement strand
GCTTCAGATTACTGTGGCTATCTCAAGTCATTTTTTTCAAAAAATGCATATGTTGCGTTTTGAAAATGTGCTCCTCAATTTCTCGTACAACAATAAATATCATAGGCTTACATTGTTCGTTCAATAATAATTGATGTTTGGTTTTACTGATTTATAGAAATTTAATCACAAAAACTTGCTAAAAAGTTTGTAACACAAAAGTTGTATTTCTGTCGGTTTTATTGTTTGCATTAGGGTAGAAGTTGGCTAATTTTCGTCTCATGAACAGCCATTCACTTGCCCATTGACACCATGAGTTGCATTGGTACCATTGGTGATGGGTTTCACGGGGTCACCTTCATTGCGATATCCATTCGGATTGGCTGTTTGCCATCTCCAAAAATCTTCGCCTAATTTTCAAATTATAAAATATTTACAAAAAAATATTATGCATTTTCAGTTTGTAGGCCTACATGTACATAATTATGCTCGTAGAAAGGTTCACGTACACATGACGTCCAAATCCCGGATTGCTTTCCAACCCAATTCTTTTTCGGCCAGTGAGGAATTTGCATACATGGATGCAATATCTCCTGGACGGCGCTCCATAATCTTATAAGGAACCTACATGATCAAACGAAACAAGTTGGCCTGTTTATTTATGCATTAAATAAGAAATGGCAACGGAAAACAGGACATTGGAAATGTGAAATAATTATATGTAGGAATTAGGACAAAAATGGCCTACTTTGCACCCGCTGGCTTTCTCAAACGCTTTCACTAACTGCAGAACAGAAATTCCGTTTCCAGTGCCCAAATTGTAAACCTTGAATCGTTAAAAAGAAAAATGTGAATGTATAGCCATTGTTATTTGTTTTGGGGAATTTGTAAGGTTTTTTTGTGTTTGTTCGCTCACCTTGTACCTGATGCTTCCTTCTTTTAATTTGTTAAGGGCGGCCACATGACCAGTGGCAAGGTCTAGAATATGAATATAATCTCGAACACCTGCAATGAATTTTTAAATAATTAATCTTAACTGGCCTGCATTTGAAAGCCATCTTGTTTGTTTTTTAATTCTTATTTATTGAGTAGAAATTCCATCAATGATGAGTAGGCCTAAGTTATGTTACTCAGTAAACGGGGGTAATAAATTAAGCCTGGCTTATGGAATTGCTTAGAAATTAATCTGAGAATTTTAATGAAGCTACATTAAAACTATACTCGTACCTGTGCCATCAACTGTGTCGTAATCTCCTCCGAAAATGGCCAAATTTGGCTTCTTGCCCATTGCCACTTGAGCCATGTACGGCATTAAATTTGTGAAGGCTTTGGTGGGATCTTCACCAATTAAGCCAGAAGGATGAGCTCCGACTGGATTAAAATAGCGTAAAGAAATGATATTCCAAGCCTGGAAATTCAATAGAAAAAGATTTAAGGCGCTTTTCGTGACACTTTGTAACCTACTAAAATTTTGTTCCTGGTTTAAATGCGAAATCCGTCAGCTTAGCAAATGATTGGCCTGCTATTTTCTATTCAGTCAGATAATTATTTTAATCAAGTTTGTTTTTTCTCCTTGGTGAGCTGCTTTTAAAGGTGATTTTTTCGCTTTTGGAATTTCATTTCCAGCACTACCTTCCAGCAAAATTTGACACTGTTATTGGGATTCTAACGTTATGATGATATATATATGTTTATATAATGTTTGCATGTATTTAGGTAATAGCCCACATAATGCGCCATATATATGATATGATAGCTAAATCTTTACTAATGGGGGACTCGAAAATGAGCCAATGAGGAGCAAGTCCCTCCCAAATTTTGCTCTTTTAAGTCCATGGGCCAAAGCTTTCATGATGATCAAAAGGTGGCGCTTTTGCTGGCCAAGTAGATTTATTCGTGGCATAATGGGGAAATTCGTACGGTTTAGGCCATGTCTAATCTAGTAGGCTATTGTCCGGGTGCATTTAATTTCAAATCTCATAAATAGCATGTTTAAATCACCTTTTCGGAAATACTTAGATCCATTAGCATTTCTTCAATGAGATATTTTGTGCGGCCATAAACGTTGGTCACTTGACCAATGGGGTGCGTCTCTGTGATGGGTAAGTGCTGAGGATCGCCGTAAACGCAACAAGAACTGGAGAAAACTAAGTCGAAAACGTCATTCTCTTTCATGATCTGTAATGTTTAAGCAGAAAAGATGGACGCCATCTTGTTTTAAATAGAAAGCAATTTTGTGCAATGTAACAAAATTAAAAAGTGTGGTATATAAATATTTCAATACCTCTAACAAGTTGATTGTCCCAACAACATTGTTCTTGTAGTACAGTAAAGGGACTTGCATGGATTCCCCGACTGCTTTCATGGCGGCAAAATGGATGACGTAATTAATTTTGTGCTGAAATAAAATATAATTTTTATTTTTCATTTTTTAAATTAAAAATTTTTGAAATGATAATCGATAGAGGGTCCCAATGTGTCGTACTTGAGAAAAGATGTAACTTAATCGATCTTTGTCCAGTAGGTCGCAAGTGTAGAAATGGACCTTCTTTCCAGTGATCTCTTCGGCACGGCGCAGACTCGCCGCATCACCACTGCCACCTAATGACAGAGTCACTTAATATTTCCCGAGGGCACACATGTTTACATTTCCAAGGTTTTTTTTAAAGATTCTCTGTATCTTGTCATATTTTGGCAAATTCCTTTAGAATATTGTACCTATATTTTGTCCATTATTTTAAATCTTCATTCAATTTACGCCTTATTAACATAAATGTCATAAGGCTTAGATAATGCGTTAATAATATTAAAAGTTGTTACTTTCACATGCACTTTTTAACAGTTGAACTCAACTTATGAGACCTGTGGTATTCTATATATGCGAATTAGAATCCACTAGTTCAATAATGTTTTTAACTTTTTTGAAAGGGTTATCATAAAATCTAAAATAGTATAATCTCGCAAAAAAAAATCGATAGAATCTCATAATTTAGAATAAAAAAAAAATCCTATAAAATATTTTCTTAATATGGTATGAATTTTTTGGGGAAAAAAATCTAGTATTTCCAATATAAGAAAGAAAACATTTCAGTTAGATGTATGCATTTTGGTTAATATTATTCATAAATCTGCAAGAAATTCCCATTTTTATTTTTACATTTGAGCATGGCGCCACCACATGGCTCAATTTGAAAACATGTTTTGTTGGCATCATAAAAGAAATTTGAATAAGAGAAAGCAATAGTAAAGTAATTGTACCATTCATTTAAAAAACTGCTCTGTCCTGAACAGTAGAACTTTTCGTTCCAAAATGGGGCTCAGTGCACGTGCATGTTCTTGCAAATCAAATGTAATTGGCACGTGCTTTGAGCCATTTTGAAACGAAAAGTCCTTCAGAACAGAGCAGATTTAAGAGAAATTACCACGTTACATGGTGTAAATAAGTATGTTAAATGTAAACTTGCCAGTAACAGAATTTGTGAAATTGTCGACGGCGACGACTTCGTAACCCGAGTTGAGCAGTTCGACGACGCAATGACTTCCAATGTATCCAGCGCCGCCTGTCACAAACACTACTTTCTTGTCCTCCATCTTTGTTTAGGCTAAAGTGAAAGGGGCATGCACTTGTTCAATGTTAAAAGATGTTTCTCGTTGTTCGCACGCAAACTGTTTTGTCTGTGCCTAGGGGACAAACCCATACGGCCATTCACACGTGACCCCAACTGGGGTTAATTGCTGCTTTAATGACACTTTTCATTCCCAACAAACAAAAAATACTATCACGCCCAATGTAGCTTGTTCATTCTTTTGCTTCATGAGATTTAAATTTCATTGCGTTTAAAACACCAAAAAAAATGCATAAATTTACCCTTTATTTTTCATTTACAAGACAATTATTGCTTGTTATTGTCCTTATCCAATGTGAGATTCGTTTTGTGTTTAGCTACTGTATATATAGCGTTATTTAACACTAAACTTATTAGAAGCATTATTTTGTAGCATTCTAAAATGTTAATAGCAGCTATGTTTCATGAAACATAATGTCAAATGTTATATTTTAGTAAAAGAAAGAGCATTGAAGGTCCAGATACATGCATTTTTTATTTACTTTTTTCTAACTCATAATTAATGGAATTCATTATTAATAGTATAGACATAACGAATAACACGCATTTTTTAAAGATATCAATTGATTGAATGATGTGCTACTTACCTGGTTAATTTCTTCAAAAAGTCTGATAGTTTTTCAGTCCGTGTCCCAATGAACTAGTGACGGCTGCTTCTTACTGGACTTCTCTTATTTGCTCAGAAAGGTAACCACCGATGATAATGATGATGATATTATATGGGATGTTGGTATTTTACCTTCTTCTGCCCACTTTCCCTCTCGTTTTTCTTTTCTGGTTACTTAATTGGATTTTTGACTCGTTCAACTGGTTTCAAATGCCCAAAGCCATTTTTAAGCTACAGGTGAAAAATTCCACATTTGCAATGCTTTTTTGGAAGTGCATTTCTCTTGCAGATTCTTGAATTTTGCCAGAAAGTGAACCAAGAAGCAGCTTATAAATTACTTGAGAATAAAATGTTAATGTCATTTGCTAATTACAAATATTTTAGAAATGCATAGAGCACGTGAAAACGTTCGTGTCAAGGTCTTACATTCCTAAATAGCCATTAGCTACAGAAATAAGAAATTACTGTATATTATTAGTATCGTGTGGGTATGTAGGCCTCAAACAATATAGTTTAAATTGCATAAAATGTAATCAAAAAATATGTAGATTTTATTGATAATGAAAATAGTACATTTTGCATGTTTGCTTGTTTTAGCGATTTTTTTTAACATTTTGGATGTACTGTATGTCTATCAGCTGATGTGCATAAAGTAACTTCTGATACATACTGTATGTATCCAAATGTATACTCTGTATAGAAGATTGTGAATTAAGTTATTTGGAAAGCATATAGGACAGTTATTTACTAGTCTCATGCTATTTGAAAATGTCTTAATTACCAGAAATGGGAAAGTTTGCAAATTTTAAAATACAAGGGAACAAGATTTCCGTCCATGCAAGTTATAAAAATGCTACATTTAATAATGGGCCACGAAATATTTATCGTCCAGACCTACACCGCATTGTATTTAAAAGACTTATCTAGCAAATATAATAATTATGTTGTACAAAATACACGTGCATAAGTTATTAAAGTTTTTTTTTTTTAATTTGGCGCCTTTTCTTGATATTTCGTTATCTTGAGATTAAAAGGCCAAGGCCAGAGCGCCTTTACATCAATTGCTTGTTCCATTTTTCTCTTGCATCCGATAGTAAACGTGGAAGTTCGTAGTGTTGTTTCCTCAAATCCTGTTGCATCGGCACCAAAATAATTTCTATTTTAATTATTAATAAGTTATTTTTGAAGAAGAATGGGACCCAAATTCGATCCAACCGAAATTAAGATTGGTAAGATTTTCTATTGTGATTATTTTTTATGCTGTGTATCCAGTATGCCATCAGCTTCCATTTAAACATGTGGACATTTTTTTTAGTATATCTTAGAGCTGTGGGAGGTGAGGTTGGAGCCACATCTTCCTTGGCCCCTAAAATCGGTCCTTTGGGTTTGGTATGCATTATTTAAGTACAAACTGTATGAACTAGAAAAATATGACCACCGTTTTACAAGTAGCATTCTTCCACATTTAGTCTCCCAAGAAAGTTGGTGATGACATTGCTAAAGGGACAGCAGATTGGAAAGGGCTGAAAATCACCGTGAAATTAATCATCCAGAATAGGCAAGCCCAAATTGAAGTGGTTCCTAGTGCTGCGTCACTAGTCATCAAGGCTCTGAAGGAACCACCCCGAGACAGAAAGAAGCAAAAGAACAGTACGTCTAGGAAGATAAAAATTCTTCGGATCTCTGGGAATTTTTCATTTCACAATGAATTTCGAGAAAATAATCTGGGATTTTTCCATTAGTCAAGCACAATGGCAATCTTCAATTTGACGACATTATTGGAATTGCCCGGATAATGCGTCCTAGGTCAATGGCCCGCAGATTGGAAGGCACGGTGAAGGAAATCCTGGGAACCTGCCAGTCCGTTGGCTGCACGATTGATGGGAATCACCCGCATGATATTATAGACAAGATCAAGTCCGGGGAACTGGAAGTTCCAGAAGTAAGTTCACTGCAAAATTAGCTGCATTTGGTGCAACCGTTTCGCTATTGCACCAAGTGCTACTAATTTTGGGGTGAAAATGTGGTCGGGGTTGGCATCCCATCCCCTCTCAAAAGGGCCGACAAGTTGGTCTCTTTGAGAGAAACCTTGCCAACGGGGAGAAAACCTCGTCAACAAACAAATATCTTTTTTGCAGAGTGAGAAGAACCAAAGAGGAAATTATTCCTTAACATAATCTTATTAATTTTATTTTTCTTACAGGAGTGAACTGGTGTAATAACAATCGGAAAATAAAAGTTATGCTGATAAATTAATGTTTCTTGATTATTTGACTTTGTGTAATAGTTTCAAGTAGAATTTCTTTCTGGAGTTCAGCAGCCAATTCTCCTAGCATTGTATCTAGACCATTACCCCCTTTGAGGAATTCTGTCATGTCGTGAAAATTGTGTTCTAGCCTATGATCACTGATTCTGTCCTGGCTGTAATTGTACGTTCGTATCTTCTCCGACCGCCCGCTGGTTCCGATTTGAATTTTTCTAGATGATTGTTGCATATTTAACTGCTGCTCGTACTTTTGTTGATACATTTTGGCACGTAGTTTCTGCATGGCCAAGCTCCTGTTTGTTATTTGCGATCTCGACACCTGACAATCCACAGTAATTCCTGTGATACAACTTGAGTTATCATTTTGATATTTTTTAGTATTAAACAGAAAAATAATTACAAATCTTTACCAGTTGGTGCGTGTGTTATCCTAACTGCACTCTCAGTTTTGTTGACGTGCTGACCTCCAGCACCGCTTGATCGCTTAGTTTCAATTTGAAGGTCACTGGGGTTTATGTTAATTTCAATCTGCAAAGTGCACAAACAATTTAGGATTTAGCAACCCTCTGATGGGAAGAAAATCGGTTCCAATACCTTTTTACTTGACCCACCACCTAGTGCCAATTTTACTTTGATAGGTGTAATGGAAGGCAAATGCAAACGATCAAAATAAAACTGGCGCTAGATGGCGGGCCCACGTCTACAAATCATTATAAAGTTTAGTCCAATATATGCCTTCATGATTACCTGCCAATAAACAAAAAGTAAAAAGTCTTACATCAGATGGATGGGGAAGTACCGCCACTGCTGCTGTACTGGTGTGAACTCTGCCAGACTTCTCAGTTTTGGGAATTCTTTGGACTCTGTGAACACCACTTTCAAATTTCATGAGGGAGTATGCCCCAGCTCCATTTACAAATAAACTGGCATGTCGCAAACCATCTATATTGGAAAAATTTGAAAATGCAATTTTACAACTCTTGATTTTTAGTGAGCAACACTGCCCTTTGGGAATTTACTTGCCTAATTCTGATGTCTGGTAATCGACAATTTCGTACTTCCAACCCTTCCAGGCTGCATAATTAACGTACATGTTGAAAAGTTCCTTGGTGAACAGCATAGCCTCGAGGCCACCTACTCCGGCAGTCACTTCCATTGTGAGCTCGTTAAAGTCGGAATTTGGTACTGGCAATATTAAATTAAAAAGCTGGAAGTATAAAAAATTTAATTTACTGTAGCGCAGTTCAATTTGTAGAAAATTCCAGTTAAAAAATAAATGCCACCTGTTTCTCCAATTCTTCAAGAGCCTCTTCGCACACAATCTTGTCTCCATTGGCCATTTGCAACATCTCTCGATCCTTTGTCAACCCATCTTAAATAATGATACAAGTTTAATGTTACATTTTTTTGAGCAGCATTACTAGTTTCTGTCCTACTACCTTTTATGAATTTTTCTAGTTCATGAATTTCACTCTTTTTCGACTCTATTAATTGAATGCATTCTGCTACGGGCTGTAATGTGACGAGCCTTTGTTTCTTTGCTTTGAGTTCTGCAGAATCGTCTGTGTCTGTGTTGACTCGATGTAAGATGCTCCGATACTCTTCAACAGTATCACGAACAAATTTTTGAATTACAGCATTTTCTAGAGAGAGTTGAATGGCGGATGTTTTCGATGTTAAACCGAACAGTCTTTTAGTTGTGAGGGATGTAGATGATTGAGTAACCAACTTTGTAGAATATTTATGAAATCTTATCCTTGTTAGTGAATTCTGTAATCTTAGGCCAATGCTAATGAACCCTACACATGCAGGGCACATTATTGACATTTTGGGACTTTTTTATAAATAACTTCACAGAATTGCAACCTAAAGAGAATAAAAAGCATATGACAATTTTTCCACAAAAAAACCCAATATCTACACAATATTTATAAAAACTTGCAGGGGGATTCAATGGTTTACATATTGCATAGGCCTACATGTGATTTCTTGTTTTCAAAAATGGTGCTCACATTTTCAAATGCCGGTAATTAATTGTATTTGAGTACCATCAAAATAATTTTGCTTTGGTGATACTTAATTCTTATCAAATAATTGTATAGAAAATACATAGAGAAGATGTAACAAAATATCAATAGATCTTTACCTAAATTATTAATTTCCTCATGTATAGTCTATGCATGTTTTAACAGGTGGCATGCTGGGAAGCAAACTATCAAGACTTTTTTAGTTTTAATTTTTAAAAATTGTGAATAAACTTCGTAGAATAATTATTTAAGTTTGTAAGGAAAGGGTCGAATAAATTATTTAGCTATTTTTAATGGTATTTTTAGGAACTATTTGAGTTTACGGAAGCTATTTGTTGAGGAGCAATTATTACAACATCCATATGCAACATCATAGCCTTTCCAAAAATGGCGGCCAAAAGAAAGCCAGAAACTCAAGTACCTGCAGAAGAAAGTGATCAGCTTTTAATTACACCTCTGTAAGTCATTTAAGAAGTACATATCAATGCTTCTAAATGTATTCTTATTCATGTTATCAAGCATGTTTATTACATTAATGAGTCCGTAGACTTGTTTTTAGTGCATTTCTTGTTGGTGCCAACCGGCTTTAGGCCTAGGCTACTCACTTGAGTTGTCAGCATGTCATGTCATTATTCGCATTTTTATATTTAAAAATACAATAAAACGTCTATTATCTTCACAGTGGCGCTGGCCAAGAGGTTGGGAGGTCATGTATTATGCTAGAGTTTAAAGGGAAAAAGATCATGGTAGGGATTTTATCACATATCTTGCAAACACCACTAGCCCACTTGTAAACACTATACTCTGTCTCACCTCAAGATTAGTCTTTTGCATGCATGGTTTTCCCTATACCGTGTAGGTATAGGGATGGTCTTTTGCTTGCATGGTTTTCCCTATACCGTATAGGGAAAAACATGCAAGCAAAAGACTAATCTTGAGGTGAGCCAGACAGAGTATATAGCTGGGGGATGTTGAGATTTCTTTGTCTATAGTTAGATATTGGGATTCATCCTGGCCATTCGGGAATGGATGCGTTGCCTTACGTAGATCAAATCGAGGCCGATGAGGTCGACCTCTTATTGGTTAGCCAGTAAGTAGAATTTAACATTTATGTTGTAACTGCATAACTAGTATTTCTATATATAAACTGCTTATTGCCTATTTTAGCTTCCATTTGGACCACTCTGGTGCCCTTCCGTGGTTTCTGTTAAAAACCACCTTTAAGGGACGATGTTTTATGACGCATGCCACAAAAGCAATCTATAGGTGGTTGCTATCCGATTACATCAAAGTCAGGTATGCATGACGACGAATTCTGTAGTGGCTGATCGATTTGCTATGCACATTCCCAATTTAACTATTTTTTATTATTTATAGCAATATTGCTACTGAGCAGATGCTGTACACAGAAGCAGATTTAGAAGCCAGTATGGATAAGATCGAAACAGTCAATTTTCACGAGGAAAAAGAAGTAAATGGCGTTAAATTTTGGTGCTATAATGCCGGCCATGTCCTGGGCGCTGCAATGTTTATGATTGAAATCGCTGGTGTTAAAGTATGAGCTTTGAATAGATTTATCATTGTTGGTCATTTATTCTCTAAAAAAGTTCTTGTGAAAGAAATATCTGTTATATGTGTGTCTAGGTCTTATATACTGGCGACTTTTCGCGACAAGAAGATAGGCATTTAATGGCAGCTGAGATTCCGAACGTTCGCCCCGATGTTCTTATTACGGTAAAATATTTTTCTATTTCAATTTCTTTTACTGCCTAAGTGAACTACCTAATGCAAATGTACAAGTTTTGGTTCTATTTTTAAGGAGTCCACATATGGTACAAATATTCATGAAAGACGTGAAGAGAGAGAAGCGCGGTTCACTGGACTGGTTCACGACATCGTCAATCGGGGTGGACGCTGTCTCATTCCAGTGTTTGCCCTAGGGCGAGCTCAGGAATTACTCCTTATATTAGGTGAGATTATACATACCACTGCAATAAAAGTTCCCATAATCTAATGATTGAATTCATAATTTCCAGACGAATATTGGTCCAATCATCCCGAATTATATGACATTCCTATTTATTATGCTTCATCGTTGGCCAAGAAGTGCATGGCGGTCTATCAAACGTACATTAATGCCATGAACGATCGCATCAAAAGACAAATTGCCATTAACAATCCCTTCGTATTTAAACACATTTCGAATCTTAAGGTAAAGACAACGAGCCTGTCCTTTGGATTGTGAGGTTTAAGTTTACTTTTTAACCGCGATATTGATCGGAATTTTAGGGTATCGACCAATTTGAAGATGTTGGCCCTTGTGTGATAATGGCAAGTCCTGGTATGATGCAGAGTGGACTTTCGCGCGAGTTGTTCGAAAACTGGTGCACTGATCCCAAAAACGGCGTCATAATTGCGGGTTACTGCGTCGAAGGGACTTTAGCTAAGGTATTTACCCCCCTTTCCCTTCCCGCTTGCATCAAGTTAAGCGTTAAAGCTGAATAACTTAACAAGTTAACTGTAATTTTTTCCAGCATATTTTATCCGAACCAGAAGAGGTCGTTACCATGAGTGGTCAGAAGCTTCCATTGAAGATGTCGGTCGACTATATTTCTTTTTCGGCGCATACCGATTACCAGCAAACGAGTGAATTCATCCGTGCACTCATCCCGCCTCACGTCGTTTTGGTGCATGGAGAACAGAATGAAATGGGACGGTTGAAAGCGGCGATCATTCGAGAATATGAAGACGATCCCGAAATACAAATTGAAGTGCACAACCCACGTAACACCCAATCCGTCGAATTGTATTTTCGGGGCGAGAAAATGGCTAAGGTTATGGGCTCGTTGGCAATGAATCCACCTAAGGAAGGTCTCAAACTCTCTGGAATCTTAGTGAAGAGGAATTTTAACTATCACATCCTTGATCCGAGCGACTTGCCAAGTATGAGAGTTTTTGTAGTCCATCGTGCTCCTTTAGGATTTATGTCTGATATTTATTTGTATTCTTCCCCTCTCCAAATTTAGAATATACAGACATGGTGATGAGTACCGTAACCCAGAGGCAGAGCATTAATTTTAGCGGGACACATCATTCGTTGCATTATTATCTGAGCCAACTTTCTGGTGACTTGGAATTGATCGAGCATAATGACAAAAAAGCTATGAAAATATTCAATACGGTCACACTCATCCACGAACCGGAAATCGTCACTTTGGAAGTAGGTTTTAAGTTGTCCAACCTATTTTTAAGGGGAAATTGTGGCGAAATTTTTTTTGCATTATTGGGTTGGTTTTTTTAGCAAAATTAACCGAGTAAAATTTATTTTAAGTGGAACGCTAGTCCCGTCAACGACATGTATGCAGATGCGGTACTTAACGTGGTACTGCAGGCCGAACTATCGGACAACAAACCTAAAGGTATGCAGAGCTATTTTTTCTATTTTTTAGAAGTGGGTTTTAATTTTTTGAAATCCGATCAATGATTTTAAAGCAAATCCATCATATAATTCCTAAACAGGGATCATAGCCCCCATTAAACTGGATCGCATGCATTTCAAAGAATGCCTTATCGAAATGCTGATCGACATGTTTGGCGACGATGCCGTGAGCAAGGTGGTACGTGGCGAAAAGGCCACTGTCACGGTCGACGGAAAGAAAGCAATCATCAACATCATGACCATGGTACAACTTTTACCGTAATTTCAAGCGAAACATATTTTAAAAATATTCTCTAATGTGTTCTTAATTTTCATACTAGGAAGTGAAATGTGAAGATGATGAGCAGTTACAACAGGTTGTTCATACAGCTGTCACCAAATTGCACCAGGCCCTATATCCGGTCGTAATCAGATGATAAAAAGCAATTAATTTATTATTATGGTAAGTTAACAATTTTTTTAAATTGTATTACCCAAAACCTGTAATACACATAATACAACTTAATAACCACTTGTTGAGGCTTCACTTCCTGTCAGGGAGCACTGTTACTGCAGGTGCAAACTCATTTCTTATATCATAGATACGGGGTCTGGATCCTAGGGTAGTGGTTCCCAAAAGGTTATATTTCGAGAATACTCAATATTGGTTAGAATTCTTAAGTGTTTTAGTAATTTGGGGCAATACTAATGCTAATAAATCTACTATAGTATTTTAGAAAATAAGCTCATTTGAGGCTTATTTTCAAGAAGTACAAATTAAAAAAATTAATGTCATGCATTTATTTACAAATAAATGTTACACAACCATGATTTGAGCAGAAACAATTGCACAATCAAAACTGGGGTTCACACATACATTCAACAGAATAACACGCGTAAAAAAACCAAGTATCTTGGTCTGTGTATTTTAAAAAACCGTATTATGCACAAATATATTTAAAATGAAAAATCCATATTGTAACAAACGTGAACAATGACAAAGGCACATACATTCATTTCACTCTTTGGAATGCAAAAGTTAGCATTGCGTGCTGTTATTTACTGGCTTATCAAATGCCATCATAAATTATATAACTTGCGATTGGCTGCAACAACCTTTACAAAAAAAAATATTATCCAAAGCCATCGTGCTAAAACCTATTTGTATCTTAATGCAAAACCCTGCTGTGTTCGGTTCGCCCCATCTCCACCATTTCTTGGAAATTTGAGCTTGTTGTTCGTGTGGACTAGAATCGTCTTGGGTTTGCAACCCTGCTTTTTGACGATGGACCAGTCGACATAATTTGGCAAATTTGTGATTATAAATGCGTGCAGGCACCGGGTGATAAAAATCGCTGGCTACGTTGGTTGGGCAATTTTAGGGTTGGGTTCTTCTATACTCGGAGGGGGTTTATTGTCTTTGAAAGTGATGATGGTGTAAATTATGCTGCCAATGATGCTGTAATCACAAAATTGAAAAGTCGCATATTAAGAATAAGATACTATGATTCTACTACCATATTGTAAAAAGTTAGTGCTCACCTTATGTTTAGACCAATAAAGTTTGCCATGCTAAAAATATAATCGCCCCCAACGAACATGCCGATAAATGTGACAAATATATTCTAGAAAGAAGAAAATAAGAGTCAGAAACATTTCTTTAAATTATACTCAGTTCCAATAATTTTTGGTCCGGGGCCTGCTTACTTTTAAGCAGCCAACTATCGATGTGGTCAGTGCGGAATTGTAATGCGTACACAATATTGTTGAATAAATTAGAATAAATCCCATAATACAGGAAAGCAAAAATTGCGTAAGGAACATTATATTCCCCCAGCCACTATAAGTAATAGCCTAAAAAAAATATGCAAATTAGTGAGGAAATGGTGTGATGTAATAAACACAAAATAATTTAAGACTCCGTACCATTTGAAACTCCCCCGTTGCAATGGCGATAAGTGTGGCTGGGATTATCATTAACAAACTGTTGTAAAACATTAATCCGTATTTACCGAGTTCCTGAAATTGAATTCAAATTTCCTTAAACGTGCTCAAATTTTAAGAGATAACTGCATATGAGATATAATAGCTAATGCATTTTTGTCCAAAAGTAAAGGCAACTTGGTTTTAACTTAGATTGTCGCAAATATTCAGCATAATTAAGTATTTGACAATTAAATATTCAGTTAATATTTAGTAAAACTATTTTGTCTTTATAAATTCAGGGTACAAACTTTCCATAATTTAAAAATGGAATGAAACTACTTTGATTTTGTAATATCTAACCCTATGTAAACAAAACGGAACTCACTTTGGCATCTAATTTCTTTTTCAAGTAAACGCCATTGGCCGCCGTAAAAAAGTCATTGGCTAGCACATAAGCGTAGCCTGTTGCCTCGAATGATAGATCATAGCTGAAACGTATTGATTATCACTGGTCTTATTAAAACGTGCAATAAAGAAAACATTATCAACATTTATAATGAAAATTTTGAAACCTGGCAGCAATTATGGCACCCCCAACCATGGCAGCAACGCTAAGCTTTATACCCGTTGTGCTGGATACTCTGAGATAATGACAGATTGAACATTGTCCATTTAACTGTACTTTTAATACAAGCCACATATTTGTTTTTGGTTATTTACCCCAGAATGTAATATTCGCCTATCATTGTCATGAGAATGGAAAACCTCCTGAGTACGGTGAACATGGGTAGGCTGTAATAAAAGTTTAGTAAATCAGAGAATCACCACGATTATCACATGGAGGAACAATAATTGTTTATAGTAATATTTTTGCTATGGAAAAATGCAAATGGGGAAATATTCATGCACACATTGATTGAACTAGTTAAGGGATTTTATAAAAAATATACATGGAAACAGGTGGGATAGAATATTTATATTTGAATCCATTGTCAAGTTTTATTTAGTTAAATATCTATAGAAATTGTCACTACCTGAGTTCTTTTGTCCCACCTAAACCGCACACGAGGTTTCCCAAATACAGCACTGGCAATGGCCATACCTTGAATAGGTGACATAACAATGATTACATTGGAGTAAGGATAAAAATCAATCAAAATGCAATGCACAGTACAAAATTTTGCTTATCATAACCAACCTTCTTTATCACATCTCTGCTAAAATCTGGATACTTTATAACTCCAAATAGCTTTCCAACAAATAATACAACAATGGTGGCTACCATCTGCAATAGAAAAAAAATCCAGTATTATTCTGAATAATAGATTTGATTGGAAAGTTAACCTGACCTATATTATATCCTACATTATATGTTGATAGAACTACTCAGATATCTTGATCTGATTCAGATGTAATTTTTAATCGGCATTTATTTGCATAAGTGAGGGAATTTAATCAGGAATGGTTACAAATGCAGATTGATGCCTGGGTTAGAGATCCATAAGTTGTCACAGAATATTAAAATTAAGAAAGTTTGCCAGGAAGGAAAAGTCCAGAAATTATTTGCCAAAATAGGAAATGATAGCAAAACATCACATTTTTTAAAATGAAATCTTTTTAAAAAAAGTATTTAAAACGATTGCAAAAATTAATACTTTGCATAAATTAAGTGTTCCGGATTAGGCGATTATATTTATATTAAAGTGTATAAAATTCAACAGTCATAAAAAGTCATGGAACTTGCAGATAAATCTCGCATTCATACATTTTTAATTTGTTTTTTTTGCACAGAAAGGAATTTTTCTCCATGAGCTAATTAAAATGTCTTTCGTATTCATTTTATATTTTAATTTTACCCACTCTTGTCAAAATATTTTTGTGTCAGCTTAGTTACTATCCCACACAGTTTAAAGTGAATCTTTTTTAAAGAGGCTTCCATTCAAGGCTAAATTCCTAATCAGTGGGTCACAATGTGCTCAGCATTTTATAGTAACAACATAACCTCGTAAAATATAGGGAATATCACTCATAAGTCACATTTATTAGCCCTAAATGTAAATTCTTAGTCTGTTTAATCAATTTTTGGAACTGATTATATTATCTGCAGCTACCATATGATTTAAAGGTATTCATTAGTGCTGCCAGATGACAGATCCTAGGTCCAGAAATTATTGAAATGGATTAAATGTGTTTTCAAAAAATTAAAAAGCAGTAAACAAGACTATTTCCTTGCATATTATAGAAAAGCTATGAAAGAAGCTAATATACATTTATTGATAATTTAGTTTGCATTGTTAATAGTTAGGCCCAAAAAAGTTTGTTGATGTGTATTGTGTAAACCTTGAATTGCTAGCAAATGCAGATATTGTGATGGAGTTAAAATGGATTTCCCAAATAATACAATTTATAGTAATTCTAAGACACAATAGCCTGCCTATAGTGTAATGGTCAGGTAATGAACTAAAATGTAAAAATTACCTGGCCCCATCCAAGGAATTGAGCTGAAGGAAATCTGGAAAACAAATTTTATTATTACAAAAAATTAAGATAACAATTTTTTGCTCAAGCAAAATGCTTTGGTGGGCACCATTGACCAAATACCTTAGAAATCACTTTTTAATTTATGTTAGGTATACAAAATTGTGAATTTATACTTTTTTTGAAACTTTTTCTCATATTCCAGTCACACTGACAAAACAAAATTTTTATTGTGAACCCTAAATACATTTTTAGCTCAAATGAAAAAAAATAATAATAACTTTAAAATTGAGCCCAAAAAGTTTTCAAGTTAAGATTTTTGAATTGGGAGAAACTTACATTTCAACAAATGTTTCTATGTATTTCTGCAAAATGTTTCAATAGTACATTGTTGTGCTTTCAGGTTGATGATATTTTGAAATCACATGGAGCTTTGGAAAATCCAAGCACAGTCCATTCATCATTCGAAAGAGATTTCGATAACAATGGAAATTTTGGATTGTAAGCAAGCTGAATTCCAAGAGGACTTTTTAAACAATATATGAAAAGGTACCTAGTTCTTATGCCAATGATAAAATAAACAAGATTTCTACTGAAACATATCACAATTTTTACCTCCCCCAACTAGACAGACTGAGATGCCCTGTAAAAATAGGATGTCGACATGCTTAATAATAATGCATTCTCCCTATTGAAATTATTGTTATAAAATGGACTCAATGCTCATTATAGTTAAACTTGTTTTCTGGAATATGCACGAGTCTTGAGCTTCATTTTGAAAGGAAAATGCATATTTAAAAAAATGATCGAGAATGTGACAAATTTTTAACAATATGCTACTGGGGTAGCACCCTTTGTTTCATTGATAAGGATAAAATTACTTATCGTTAAGATATATCCTTGGATATACTTTATGTACATAATGTGCCTCCATGTGAGGGCTGGAAATTAGAACGTGTGCCATGGACTTTGATCATGCAATTCATATTCATTGAATTACAAATACATTGTACTGTATACAATCTGCTACTTAGCAAAGTTAAACCTATTGAAAACACGCCCAAATAAAATGCATTTGTGAAAGTTTACGTTTTAAATGAATTCTTTATTTACCAAATTTGTCTAAAATACCTTAGTTACCATATACATTATTTTTATACTAGGTTCTTAAACCCCACCCTTCCATTGCCAAGAAAAATGTTGCAAATTCAATCAAATTAAATGTTTAATAAGTCTTCTCAAAACTTTTGTTACTAAAAGGCTCAGTGTGCGTGCCATTCTGGAATATGCACGTGCCTTTATAGCCCCATTTAATATCACAAATTATATTAATTTCCAGGTACTAAAGACACATTTTATCTAATAATGAAATTTTCGAAAAATTCATAATTGCAGTAATGATTTACATTGATTTAATTGCTAATGCATATCATTAAATCCCATTTACATGGACAATTGGATCATGATTTATAAAAACAGTTGATCACGTTTTCACGTGCAAAATTGAGCAAGATCACGTTTTCACGTGCAAAATTGAGCAAGAATGTACAGAATATATTTTACCGTAGTGGCTTTTAAATGGGAATTCTCATAGCAAAATGCACGTGCACATTCAAATTCAGTAAACCAAATGTGACTGGCGCATGCATCGGTCCTCAGCTTGACATTTCGTGAGGAGAATGCATACTGTCTACTGTACTGTCTACCAAACCTCCAAGGCAAGCTAAAACGTAAAGTAAATGGTAGGTATACTCACACGTATGTCGTCAATACAGTTTTATTCACAATAACTATCAACATACTAATTATTCCGAAGAATAGCGCCGAACTTATCCGAAGACATAATGTAGAAGTCGAGGAAAACATGTTCAATTCAACCCGGTTTGTTGGCAAATGACATTAGCAAATGATTACCTGTATTAAATTTATATTGAATGCTTTTGATCAAGCAGCTGTCTGCTTATTGTCATCAACCTCAAAGGATCATGGGAAGTTCATTGCTGTTAATTTCAAAATTTTTTACTGTACAAAATTTCTTGTAGGCCATGATAAAACTTTCATTTTATGTGTGCTATTCAAATGTAACATGTTTTCTGCCTGGAACTCAGCAAATTTAAGGTAATACTGTTTTATTAATTACATTTATTAAACCTATTATGTTAGAGGCTGCAGTTTCAAGTTTAGGCCTAAACTGTCAAGCTTTAAAAAACCAATGGTTTAGGTCGCATGTTTTCAAAACAATACTTTACAAGTAGACGAATCCGAGTAGTTAGTCCATGATAGAATACATCCGTATTCATTCAGTCAGTTACTCTAGGTCGCTAGAATAGGTTGGAAATGTGCAGTAACGAAATCATAAAAGGGGATGTCAGGCCCTTTTATGGGCAAAAGCTTATATTGCTTCTTCTGTATTTGCAACATTTTTTCCATGAGATGTTTGCCAACTTTGAATTTGGACCACAATTGACGAGTTGAGATCAAAACCACATCAATCCATTTTTGCTGAAAATGTGATATTTGCATGAAACTGTAGCTATAAGGACTAAGGTGGCTGTTGCTCTATCCACTACTGTACCCAAATTTAAATACAGGATTAAGGTGGACTCAAAACAAGTACATTCCCTTCTAGGGAACCGAAATGTGACGGTGTATGACCAAGCACAAGTTTGGGAACGTCCACAAACCACGTAGCGATAATGCTTCCTGCACACTTGCACGTTTTCCTTAATTTTACGTCCATAAGTTACGTTTTCACCCTCCACACACAGGT
>JAQIXP010001297.1:0-19100 GCA_034700285.1 Proteroiulus fuscus | reverse complement strand
GAATATTAAAAAAATTTCATCGTTTCACGTTTTTATAATAGTTCAGGCTAATTACCTATAATAACTAATAAATTACTGAAAAAAATGAATTATAATTAAGTTAACGACATGCCGAACATAGTGTTACCTGTGTTGAAGTCCACGGCAAATTCTTCGTAAGTGTTTCCAGCCACAATACTGTAAATAAGCTTACGGCCTTCAGGACTGTAGGCTTGCATGCTAAGCACTGGGGAATAGGGCTGGATATTTTCCGCAATGGACACTTTGTAATACTGGGATTGAAAAATTGGCATTTTATTGTGGATTGCTTTGATGATTAAGTTGGTCTGCGTCTGAAGAGGGTCCATACCTGTTGAAAAATCCTCAATATTATGATAACATACTGGTTATAGGTACGAGAAATGAGCAATTATAGACTTTAAATTAATAATTCCAATGACTGACCCCCATCATGTGCAAGAATGAGCAATTTGTACACTTTATTGGGTTCGTTCAATGTTCTCTTCAAAGTGACTTCACCCGTTTTCAGATGAATCTGAAAGACTCCCTCGTCCCGGTCAGACAATTCGTAATTAACGTTGCCATTATCCCCAATGTCAACGTCCACAGCCTGGACCTAATTTAAATCACAGACAAAATTAAAATTAAAAAATTCAACTTTTTTTTGAAATTTGCTATTGCCTAGCACATATGCCCAACCAACATTTAGAAAATTTATTAAATTAATTGATTACAAAGTCACAGAAAACTACCTCTGTTCAATAGAGCCCTTCCTGGTTAGGCATAAGTATCATAGGGAGAGTTCAACTTTAAAATAGGGGAATTTGACCCCAGCTAGTTTTAATTTTAATTGCAATTAATCTGCAGTCTAAAACTGCAGAAAAACTGTAATTGAAATCGACATTTCTGAAGTTTTATGGAACAAAAGCCTGCATAATTTGTGCAGTTTTTGTGTAGAAAACGTGTATGTTTTCTTTTTCTACAGTTTTTCTGCATTTTTTCTACAATATTTCTGTGAATTGTCTACGGTATTTTTGCATTTTTTCTACATTTTTGTGATACAGAAAAACTGCAGAAAAATTGCAGTAAATACTACATAAAATATGTAGATAAACTGTATAAAAAAACATGCAACTTTTCTGCATAAAAACTGCACAAATTATGTAGACTTTTATCCATAAAACTTCAGAAATGAGATTTAAACTAGTTTTTCTGCAATTTTAGACTGCAGAAGACTTCGAATTTTCTGCAGAATTTTTTTTGCTGGGTTAATCCAAACACAATTTATATAAACCGAATAACAAACTGTTAAATAATTGACCAATTTTAGGAAATACAGAAGAATTTGCTGAAATATACAATAAATATATCAATGTAAAAAAATATAAATGGGGAAAATTTGTGATTGTGTTAGTTAATATTTATGCCAACAAAATTTTTGAAACTTTGGCCGCAAGCTGGTGCAACGCTTCGAACACCTTCAGCGCCTAGTTGAAAAAGGTCAATTTTGACTAGTTCATAATTCTCAGTAAATGCTTACCTTAAAAACCACGTCTCCTCTCCTGGCTGTAACAGGCACTACGGCAAAGTACGGCAGATTGACAAACATTGGCTTGTTATCGTTAACGTCCATCACGTTCACGTGGATCATAGCGTGTGCAATTTTGGACAGATTGTACTGACTTTGGGCTTCGACGGCAATCTCAAACGATTCCTTGAGCTCTCGGTCGAACGGTGTACCGGTCGTTCGCACGACGCCGGAAGTCTCACCAATGTTGAACAATCCTTCGGGATTCAGGATCCGAAAGATTACATGCTCGTTCAACTCTGTACCGACCACGTTAACGACAACTACAATACTGATTTCAGAAACGTTTTCCATGACATTGGCATAATACTGTTCCATGCCAAATCGCAATCCGGCACTCGGCATTTCCTGGACCGCGATGGCGACATTGGTTGTGGCGGCAAAGACTCCGTCAGAAGCCCGAACCGTAAGTGAGTATTCCCTTCTCATGTTTTCGGCATTTATTATGGTAATGGCCCCAGTAGCACCATCAATGTCAAACATATGATCCCCATTTCCAGAAATAATTTTGTATTGCAGTGTGTTGGCGATTTCGGTGTCCGGGTCGGTGGCTCTTACGGTGACGACTAGGACGCCAACGTACGTGGGAAGCAGGATGGTTGCATTGTATTTTGGGTTTTCGAACTGCGGCGGAGAATCGTTCACGTCGTTCACATAGATTCTGACTTTTGCTGGAATTTCTGCAGATCTTCTCGGCGTTCCCATGTCGCTAACTTGAACGGTGAACTCAAATTTAGCCTGTAACTCGTGGTCAAGTTTGGCAATAGTTCTTATCGCACCTAGAAATTAAAGCAATTTTCATCAAACAATTAACTAATTTTTCCAAATTCTCACAATATTTTGAAAACGAAGGTCTCTGCCTTTCCCTGACCAAAATAACATTTTACATAACCAAATCGCGCAGGTCATTTGATTTAATCTGATAAGCAAAACAAGTTTTGTTTAAAGCTGATAATAGGAAACAGTTGGAAATATAACTATTAAGAATTCAAATATGCACATAAATGATTTTAATCAAAGTTAATATATAACTGTGCAAAGAAAAATAAATGTCTTATGATTACCGAAAAAATATTCACCGACTTTTCCTGACATTTTCCATTCCATACAAGTTCTCTGACATTCTAGAATTGTTCAGGTTTTTGAAGGAAGCGATTCTTTTCCCCTGACTGTATTTAATATCCTTAAAAATGATTTTCTTTAAATAATTCTAGGATTTGTACTGAGTTTCCAAAACATATCTTAAAAATAGATTTATTTACTTTTAGGACTTAAAGGGACAGTTCAACTTTGTGACAAATGAATCTTAAAGTTAAGTTTATTAATAATAAAAAAGGGCAGTCTTGTCAATAATTGCAGTTCACGTACCGTAATTCTAAAATAACGATGTTTCCAAAAAATATGTAAGGCACCATTTTTATAATAATCCACCATCCAGGCAGAATGGCGCTGCGTACAAGGGGGGTTCAAGTTGGCTTTACTTTATCGCAATGGAATAGTTATGCGCATTCTCTGTTCCGCAAAAACTTGTACACCATCAAGTTTATTACTAACTAGAGGTAGTAGAAGGTGCACATGCGCATTTGACAAAATGACTTCTAACATGGCTACTATCAACCATCGAGATTTTTGACCACATTAGCATGTTTCAAAATTAATAACTATTTAATGATAATTATAAATTAAATTTCAATTTCCACTCTCTTGTTCCCCCTCCCTCTTTCTTGCAAAAATGCTTGAGATAAGGTGGGCCTGTCCCTTTAAAATTCCCTAACCGACTGTCATATCCCTAGCTTTCATAACTTCCTGGTTGTGTAATTCCAAGAGAAAAATGCACTTAAAATCAAAATGTAATGATAGAAAGTTTACCTGTACTGGCATCAATCATGAAATACTTCTGAGCCATTTTTTCAACAATTCCGTATACAAGAAGGGCATTCAGTTCCGAATCCTTGTCTTCAGCACTAGTGATTAATGGCATTCCCTCGCCATCCAATGCGACACTGCCAATAACAGCACTTTCCGTAATATTTCCGACGTAAATTTCCCTTTTGAAAATCGGTGAGTTGTCATTGGTGTCCAACACGTGCACCAGCAGGTTACTTTTAGCTTTCTGGTTGACCATGTTTGTCGCTTGAATGGTCAAGTTGAAAAAGTTGGTGGTTTCGTAATCCAACTGTTTCGTACAGCTAATGGTTCCAGAATTGGGATTTACGGCAAATAAACCGTTTTCATCCCCTCCAATTATTTCGTAATACACTGAAGATCTACTTATGGCACTGACGATTATCACAGTCGATCCTTCGTGAAGGTTTTCTTGAATCTCTGCAGAGTACAAATTCTTTTCAAACCTGAAAATATTACACAAAATATTTTGGTAATCAATATACCAGGTACTTGAAACAATGGCAGCTGAAAACAAACAATTTTTTGGATGTGATTCAATTAATAATTGCAATATTACATCATAAGAAAGGACAAAATCCAACACCTATTTATGTCTAGCTCAATAGTGGCGCCACTAAAAGCGAGGTGGTGCCTCCATTAAACAGTTTGTGTTGGCATTAATAACACCTTAACACCATAAAGTTGATGAAAGTTGACATAGGGGTCGGTGGGTCCTAAATCCTGCATTTTCTATAAACTGGGCATGCTCAGTTCATGTTTTCTCAGGCCTGTTATGACGTCACGCCAAGCTGTTCGCCATCACTCAAGGGAAAATTAAGTAGGGTCGTCCATATATTACATAACACCAAAGGTGCGCTGGTACTTATTTTTGTTAGGATATATTGCAAGGGAGGAGATGGGTTTTCAAAAACATACCTATTTATGGGATTCAAGATAAAAGTTAAATATTTTAACCTTAATTTCAAGTTGTTAATTGTTTACTAATAATTATAGATTTACAACATACGATTGTTATTTCTGAATTTTTGTGAACTTTTAAATATTCATAAATATAAAAAATACTAAAGAGATGACCAAAAATATGGCTCGTATGTTATCAATTTATCATAATTTCAAAGTGGATGACCCCATAGAAGTACCAAACGTTCCATAAATCAATTTTATAAAAAAACATTTTAATTTTTGTAAGAAAAAAGGCATATAATCGTTTCTGTGCTAGTTTCACCCAGAACCAAAGCCTGATTTGTTAAAGAGAAAAATTTCGTAGAAACAAGTCTGATTGAGCAACTGTATTGCAATAATATTTGAAATATCCTCTTATGAAATTGTGCGAATCAAAAGCTGATAAAAATTGCAGTAAAAAAACATTGCCAACAATTAATTCCCAATAAAGCTATTATAAAAATATGTGCTCTTACTTTGGTGGCGCATTATCGGCAACTGTGACCGTAATATGCACCGTAGCTGTGCTGCTGAGGGGTGGATTGCCATTATCAGTTGCTTTCACCGTCAACATGTATTTATGCATCGTCATTACATCCAATTGCTTTACTACTGTGATGATTCCAAGAACCGGATCGATGGCAAATACGCTCCCCATATTACCTAAATGAACAGAAGTATTATCGTAAGAGTTTCGTCCATTATTATCTGCCCACAAACGCCGTTCATAAATATCGAGCGCTTGAGAATTCAAGAGCAAAGCCATTCGGCAAATAAACAACGGTTAATATTTGGAGCTAATGTGTGGATAAATGCTGCTACGACAAAAATGCAATAATGCCTTCTTGGAAAATCTGAAACACTTATGTATGTTTTGTGCAATTGTATTGTTTAAATTTTTTTTAGTTTTTTGGGAACCAATTTGGCGTAAGTCCCTATCATTAACTCTTCTGCATTCTGAAGAGAGATTTTCAGGAATTGTGATGACTTAGTTGGCAGCAGAACTTTTCAGTTTACTATTGAAATTTTTTTCCAGTTAGGGGGATGACATTCGACATCAACTACACTATCGATGGTCTGCAATATCTCAGCTTATTTGAACTATGGTCAGATATCTTACAGTGTCAAGAATACATCAGGCAGCAGCTAACAAACAGTGTAGTAACTAGTCTGCCCAGGCCATAGTTAAAAATAAAGCTAATTCAATTACGTTGCTTAAAATATATTCATTTCCCTAACAATATTTTAATTATTCAAGTAAATTTTCATACATTTCTTAAAAATAAAGTTCATTGCATCCCCATTCTTCATGCATTATGCATGCATGATGACAACTACCATTATGACAACATTTAAACATGGTATTATTTACAGCATGAAATTAAAAAATAATAATTAAATAAATGAGATTATTAACCTTCCCTAACTTTTCTTGTTATTTTAGGATTTTATTTGACCTTTTCTGACAAAATTCATTTTCTCTGACTTTCCAAGTCAGCATGAATCTTTTTTAAAAATAAAGCTAATTCTCTAAATCTTATTAAAATGTATGGTAATTTAATGTTTGCTAAAATATAAAACTAACTCCCTGATTCTTCCTGATAAAGCCAATTTCATAACTTTTCTTACAAAATATACAACTAATTTTAAGCATTAAAAAAAAGAAATAAAATAAAGACAAAGTTCAAACCTTTCTTAAAAATATTGAATATGCTATTTTCCTTTATTACTATTAAAAATAAAATCTAATTTCTTGACTTTACCAAACCGCTTTTTAAATACACGTACCTGACATTCCGCTACTGTGAATCATACCAAGGACAATAATGTCAACTACAGAATCCACAGTTTCAAAATTCTAACTGGCCACTTTTAAACTTTCTGAATTTATTACAGGCAATGCATTCATTAAGAGCAATAAATGATAAATAAAGGATTACCTAAAAGTATGGAAAAACGAATTTCTGCATTTTCTCCTTTATCTTTATCCACGGCCAAGGTTTGCACCACCGCCGTGCCCAAGGCTGCCGTCTCGTACACTTTCCCTTCAAACGTTTCGGACAAAAAGGTGGGCGGGTGGTCGTTACAGTCGGTTACGTTGATGACCACTCTCACAAAGTTGCACTTTGAAGCCGGGGCATAATCGGACGCAAAAACGGTTAGTACGTGCCTGTGCAGCGACTCCCTGTCCAGCTGCTTGGCAACTTTTAACACGCCGGTATTCACATCGATTCGAAAACTCCGCAGGCTGCTGGCATGGACACTGGTTTGAAGCGCGTAATGCAAGCGTTTGTCACTGTCCTTATCCGTGGCCTGAATTTGGAGGATTTCAGTATCGACAGGAATATTTTCACTGATTTGGACCTCGTATTCTCTGGGTTCGTCAAATTGTGGCCGATTGTCATTGAAATCAACGACTCTGATGGATAGCTGCAACAAAAAAATTAAATAAATCAGTTCCCGGGGCAAAAATCTAGCATTTCATTTACGGAATAAATGTCACTGGGAGGTTTCACGGCAGTTCCCTGCTAAGATTTTATTACCACTTCAGCTCTGATGGTACTGGGCACATGATTATATTCAAAAATCAAAATTTATACATAATTTTGTCGTACTATTCTGACTTTCCGATCACTCAAGCCATTAACCAACAGTTGTGTGTTTTCATACATCTTTCATATTTCTGTTTTTCCCTTAATGTTTTATTATACAAGAAAACAGTTTTTGTAGCTAGTTTTCTCCAGACTCTAGGCCTATAAAACTGTTTGTTGCAAGGTTAAAGTAGCACATAGCACTTACCGACTGGTAGACAGTGTGAACTCCATCCGTGGCGCTAATATTTAAGGTATAGTAGGATTTGGTCGTATAATTCAAACGTTTGGCTAGAAGCACATTGCCAGAATTGCAATTGATCATAAAGGCATCATCTTCATTTCCTCCTAGAAATAGTTTTTTTTTTAAATTCAAATATTCATGTTTTTCAGCATTTTCCCCTAAATAGTATTACTTGAGACTTACCAGTGATATCATAGATTAGAAGATCGTTATCGTGATCTTGAGCTTGAATGTTGGCAATGAAGTGGCCAATAACTTCTGTTTCACCCACTTTGATTTCATTGAGTAAACCCATGCTTTGAATGGTTGGAGGATTAAGCGACGATAACGGTGGACGGACAACTTCCAAATGTACAGTTGTGAGGGAAGATTTTCTGGGGATGCCATTGTCATCAGCTTTCACCTTGAAATATTTCAAATATTATATGAAAATGAGATCACACCACATGCCCACATGCAACTGGACTCTAGCAAAAAAGTACCACAGTAAACTGCAGAAATGCTGTACTAAAACAGTAAATTTAAAAATACAAAAAGAAAACTGGAAAAACTAGTGTTTCATATAATAATTTATTATTAGGCCTACTCGTTATGTTGTGCTTCACACGGCACAATGGCTATCGGTTATCATATGCCATTTTTGTGGCATTAGTGCAGTGGCACTACACTGTAACTCGCTAAAAGTTCCTTTTTGGAAATACAATTTCAAATGTCAGTCATTCTTTATATAACCTCAGTTTGTATGTTCTAAATTCCAAAACCCAATCACGTGATCCCAATCTAAATTCCAATACCCAGTTATGTGATCGAAGTTCTAAACCCCACAATCAAATCACATGGTCGCTTCTCTAAAACTATAAAAACTAACATCAAAAATGCTTCAGTTTACTGAGGTTCATTTTTCTGGTTCGGTATTTGACCGTCCTTCAGAAAGCACACTAGCTGTTACCTGAAATTCGTAATCTTGTCCTGCAGTTAAATTCTGCGAGTAGATGACCCCGGTCTTTGGATTAATTTTAAAGCGACCGTTCAGTTTGCCAGTTTTCAGCGTGTAATTGATGTCGCCATTCACACCGCTGTCAAGATCTTGTGCAACCACCTGTAAACATTAAACACACTTTATTGCAAACATCCTCTCTGCCTTGTTACAGAGAAATTCATCTCAAATTCTAATTAAAAACCAAAATAAAATCATTTGCAATAGAATTTTTATAGACAGAAATTACTATTACTAGCTTGCTAAATGTAATTAAAAGAATTGACTAAAATAATTATTAGCCTTTGGATAGGAGCCATTGCTCGTACTGGTCACTGGTCATAGCGACACCATGGCCTCCCTGAGCTAACAATTATTTTGCTTCATTTAATGATAGATAAAGGGAAAGTCCCACTTTGTTGAAAGTAATTTTTAAATTGTGCACACTTACTAGATATGAATGCCTGAAGCAATAATAATTGTAAAAAAGTTTCCATATTGAAGAAATTAGTTTGCAAAATACATATTGGGCGCCATTTTTCCATAGCTTTCAGCAAGCAGTGCCATTTGGTGGTGCCCTCTAGGACGTGCATGTCTATGTGTTCCATGAGAGTTGATGACTTTTACCCAGTAGAAGGCGCTACACACTATCAATGAAATGGCGCCAATTTGGGCTTTCTATTTTCATCTAAATCCACATATTTAGGACATTTTATCTAATGATCAGTAGGCTTAAATCCAATTGCAATTTCCATGACTATCCTAATTTTCCATGCTCTTTTTATTTAAAATCAACTTTGTTTCAAAGTGGAACTGTCCCTTTAAATGAACTATTAGCAATAATTTAAAAATTAAAACATACCTGTAGTTGCACATACGCCGATAATTTATTTAAGGAACTAAAAACTGAGTTGAATTTCCCTTTAAAGTTAGCTCAATGTATGCAATACTTACTCGAAAAAGTTTTTTGTCAAAATTCAGAGGAGGGATTTCTAAGATCCTAACGGGTCTCAGAGTTTCCACAAACTGCGGAGTATTGTCGTTCTTATCGAGAACAGTAATAACCACCCGAGTTGTTGACGATAAAACCGGATCTCCATTGTCACTCACAGATACCTGCAAAAAAAAAAATTGACAAAAAAACATTAAATCCTAATGGATATTGGTAAAAAAAATGTTTTCCTAGTCACAACACGTATACTAGCTTGAGTTTGTGTCTGGACCATATAATTTATACAAATTTCTTCTACAAACAAATACAATCTTATCAATGCAGTATTATTTCTTGGAAAAATATCATCAGCATTGAAGAGAATATTATACTTATACAAGCATGAAATTGCATTAAACTGCTCTCAAGTGATTTTTATCTGTAAGCAAACATAGCTTTCTAATGGAAAAACCAAAACTATTTTCACATATACTGATACATTCATACGTCTCAACAAAACCGAACTAGAAAAGTCAAATTGTCCAATCAGATAGAAGAATATGATCCTTAGCTCCACTTATTTGTTTAGAAACAGATCATACAGTAATGTTCTATGGGGACTTCCATTAATGATTCAACAACTTTCAACCAATATTCCAAAACTAGTATCGTAGGAAATGTTGGAATCATTATGGTATTTGGCCATACTGGTATACTAAAAATATTGGCCCAATATTTGCACCTGTGAAGTCAAAGGTTTTTTATGTTAGCATTTTCACTGGCCTACAGAATGAAACTCACGTAGGCGTTGGCATATTTTTAGATATATTTTATTGCTCTTCATTTATGTCACTGCATATTTGTGCAAGTTGGAACAAAAAAAGTAATGTATGAGTGCATTGCATGCGTCTGTTACCTGGTTTACATGACAGACAGTGGGCAGTTTGAGGTCAATTGCTAAGAAATGCAAATTTTTAGTTACATTATTCCAAATTATTGCAGCTGGCAGTAGTGGTCAAAAAATCAGACCCAACTGAGTGGCATGTGACGGAAGGAAAAAATAAAATATAGCATCTCCGAACAAGCATACCCCCTTTAACACTTTTCTAAATCCAGCTGTGAATAACCAGTTTAGAAAATAAGCCTAAGATAAAAACAGCTTTAAGTTGTCAATTCGATTTTTAAGAAAATTTCCTGAATTTTTAGTCACTAAGGGAAAACTATCAGGACAATAGCATCATCCCCCCACCAAACAAGTTTAAAATTGAAGCACTAGATGGCGACACGTAGCCTACCATTACAAATTGATGCAAAATTGAGCAAATGAACATAATAAGCATTGAGCAAATTTGATGCTGTAACTAGGATATAGGTAAAATGTATTCTTGTAGGTACAGTGATAAGCAATGCATATTTTGCGCTTTCCAGTTGCAATTTGCATGGAAACCATTGCAATTAGGATTCCAAAATTTTTTTGTGAGATGAATTTACACTATATCTCTGTACTACTGTCCTAATATAATAAGTTTATAAAAACAAAATGGCTTCATTACATTTATTAAAGTAAAAGGATTGCCTAAACATTGAATGTTTTTATACATGTATGGTGTATGACTTTCACAATCCTATAATAATACTCTAGTCTTGTACAAAATAACAAGAAATTCGTGTGCAACCCACATCATGAAAAAACCTTTAGATCGATTGACAATTAACAAGTAAATTCCACTGGAAGACCTTACAAATCAATTACGGCTCATCTGCTTCTCACTTTTGATCTTGATGTAAAAATGGGGGCACATCTTAAGAAACGGAAATGCTAAGCAATAGTCTTATATACGAAATACCAGCCATTTAAGAACTTGGTTTTATCAGCTCACTTGTCAACAGACTACAGAAAATAACATGCTGAAATCAACACAACAAAAAAGAAAATAAATTGATGTGGATTCTTGTGGTAGTGAAACTATTTACTGCTCTTTGGGTGTTGATCCTTCTCTGACATACACTGATATACTCCCTTTTTGTTCAACAATTCTTGGCAATTAAGACACAATTAATAAAGTGTGCATTTGGCAGGGTATGCAGTTAATGATTTTAGATTTTATGACTTAGGGTCAGAATTTATTAGAAGATACAAGATGGAGTCAAGACTATTTGTACAGTAAATTTCCTTGCCTTTCCATAACTTAAAATTTACCAGCTCAAGAAAGTTTTTATGGAAAAATATTGTTGTTTCTTAAATAGAAAGAAAACAAACTTATAAGCTGAATTTCATAAATTTGCTAATGTAAATTATGAATGATTTATTTGACTTTCTCTGACCAACCCAAGTAAATTTCCAACTTTTTAAAAATAATTTCTGTAGGAAAAATAATGTCGGTTATGAATTTATAGTTTATAGTTCATCAAGTAGTTTGCAACCTGTTCGACAAAAGAATGGATTGCATATAGGAATCAATTAGATCACAAGATAATCACTCCAATACAAGCTCAACTTTACGATTAGTCTATTTGAATTTTCCAGTTCAAACTTTTGTTGAACAGGTTATAACAATTTTGAGATTTTCTTCAAGTCTAATACTTTATTAATTTTGAGATTTTCTTCAAGTCTAATACTTTATTAATTTCTTGAAAACTTTGAAATATGAATATTACTTTAATTCTATTTGATAATACAATTAAATTCTAAAATGTTTCTGCAAGTTTGTTATTATTATTTCATGCAATTATCGATATTTATGAAATTATGAATATCGATATTTAAGTTAAAAATATTACAAAATTTCAGTGTTAATGTATTCATTGTAGCAAAATTTGCTGTTTCCTTAAATGTCAAAGTTTTTCACAGTATCAAAATAAAAACAGTGTCAAAATTTAAATTTAATGGGGTTTACGGTACTAGCTAATCAATCAGGATTCAGGTTCTACTTTTTGGTTGGTTGACTTGAATTCTCCAGTTCATTCTTTCTTTGAACACGGTACTAAAAGCTACTTTAATCACAGAATAACATCAAGATTAAAGATCTGATAAATAGAGAAGAAAATAACACACTTAGTTTCTTTTTGTACAAGCACTAAACAGAAGCTACTAAAATGGTGGTTAATTCTACACCTTATAAAGCAAATTCGAAAAAAAATTGAATTAAAAAAAATACATTGAAAAGTACAAGCACTTATACTCGTATACGTTTGTGGTTTTTAGATAACATATATTTGAATGCAAAAACGTAAAAGTGGAAGTCGTCAACCCATAAACAACAGTCGTTTTTTTTGTACAAATCTGCCAATGCATCTTGAATAATAATAGACTAGAAAAAAATTAGCACTTACAACTCTAAAAATACCACAAAATGATAACGTTTCACTTGTATAGCTCAAGCACAAAAAAAGAAAAAAAAATGCACATGTTGGCATTTCTTTAGCTTATACAAGCAGTTTCTTACATTCATTTTAGATTCAAAAAATAAAGCAAACAAATATAAGAAAAACACAAATCTTAAATTCAAAAAAGTGTTCAAACACAATTTCCTCTCTACAATCCATTATTTTTTTACTTAATAAGTAAAAACAAGATAGAAAATTTGTTAGGAAGTATTCATAAAAACTCGTATATGCACGACATGAAAAATTCCTTGATTATTTCTTAGAAAATTCTGGACTTTTAAAAGCTTTTAGACAATTCTGGAAACTTGGGGAAACTTTGGACTTTTTCAGAAGCTTCTATAGATTTCTGAACATTTTCAGAAGCTTCTAGAAAGTCTGAACTTTTTCAAAAGTTTCTGGCAAGTTTAGACTTTTTCAGAAGCTCTAAAAAGTTTGGACTTTTCCAAAAGCTTCTAGAAAGTTTGGACATTTTCAGAAATTTCTGGTAAGGTTGTACTTTTTTAGAAGCTTCTATAGAATTCTGAACTTTTTCAGAAGCTTCTAGAGAGCTTAGACATTTCCAGATTCTTCTAGAAAGTTTGTACTTTTTCAAAAGCTTCTAAAAAGTTTGGACGTTTTCAGAAACCTCTAAAAAGTTTGGATTTTTCCATAAGCTTCTAGAAAATTTGGACATTTTCAGAAACTTCTGGCAAGGTTGTACTTTTTCAGAAGCTTCTATAGAATTCTGAAGTTTTTCAGAAGCTTCTATAGAATTCTGAAGTTTTTCAGAAGCTTCTATAGAATTCTGAAGTTTTTCAGAAGCTTCTATAGAATTCTGAAGTTTTTCAGAAGCTTCTATAGAATTCTGAAGTTTTTCAGAAGCTTCTATAGAATTCTGAAGTTTTTCAGAAGCTTCTAGAGAGTTTAGACATTTCCAGATTCTTCTAGAAAGTTTGGACTTTTTCAAAAGCTTCTAAAAAGTTTGGACGTTTTTAGAAACCTCTGGAAAGTTTGGACTTTTTCAGAAGCTTCTAGAAAGTTTGAACTTTTCCAAAAGCTTCTAGAAAATTTGGATTTTTTCGGAGGCTTCTAGAAAGTTTGAACTTTTGCAAAAGCTTTTATGAAGGTTGGACTTTTTCAAAAGCTACTAGAAGTTTGAACTTTTCCAGCAGCTTCTAAGTGTCGACTTTTTCAGTAGATTCTAGAAAGTTTGGAATTTTCCTCAGTTATACAGTATAAGGTCTAATAAGACTACAGACAGCTATACTTGCCAAACTGACTTGACCCTGGTTTTGTCTAAGTTTCAGTTTTGTATGAAAACAAGATTTCTGCAAGCCAACTTTTTTGTAAGAAAGCATTTTCTTAAATTGCTAATTAATTATACACATCTTTAAATTCCCAAATCCATCAAAGCAATAGAAATTGATTTCTACCCTGTTCAATAAAACAATAAACTGGAGAATATCACACGAATGAGTCTGATTCCAACACCATGCAAACATCTATAGAAATAATAACACTAATTTATTTCTCTCAAATTCACCCTTTCGCTGAACAGGGTACATGTATAGCTAATTATTTTGCTGGATGGATTCCAAAACGTCTAAAAAGTAATATAATTTACAATGATCGGCTCAATAGTTGGCTTTTGGCACCAAAGAAAAAAGCTTTTATCTCGTAAAGAAAGGACTATAAAACGTTTGGAAATTGGACAGTAATATCCAGTGAGACGTGAATTCAGTGAAGACATATTGTAATCGGTTGGCTTATTAAAAGGCAATTTATGTGACAAACAGGCAAAGCATTCGAAAAACTAATGAATGAATTGTCTCCATAAATGTGGCATTTCAATGCATTAAAGCATATCATTTACATACGAAACGATGTCTTCAATCAGACAGTCTCACATTGGGCCAATAGCAATTTTTCACATTGAAATAAATTTCAAAAACGTAGCTGGAGGACCCAAAAGAAATTGAATGGAAACTTCAGATTCCCACTTATAAAGGCAAATACGTTTTGATTTACGACTTCGGTAAGATAGGAGAAATATATAAATTAAGTCATCATCAACGTTTCTAGCCATTAAAAATATTCTCTAAGAGAAATATGACTTCTCATATTTTTTCTTCATTCGAGCAATTGCATAAGTGCATGGAAAATGCAAAAATATAATGCGAAAAAAGCCATTTACTTTGTGCAAAAAGAAGATAAGAAACCATATAAGATAAGTAAAGAATAATAACAGATGAATAAGTCAGGAAATCGGGCAGTATATTCAGAATTACACAGAAATATAGCCTTGGGGGGAAAAAATTTGCGAGGGATTGTTCACCAAAAGAGTGAACTGAGACTCGGTCTGGAGACTTATTCTAAATTAGACCCTAAATTAAATCAGTTTATAATTCATTTAGTCAGCCTTTTAAGGCTTCTTTAGGAATCAGGTGATATTCAACGTGGAAAAAAAGGGAGTGATTCATAATTAATCACTAGCGATTCTTGTGATTCATTTAAGATTCACAAGCTGTTTAATAAAATTGCATGCAATTGGATGTGTCCATTAGTTTACACCACAATTATACACATATGGCTTAGGGGGTGCTAGCTCTTAGGGGTTATGCCACATTTTCAAACAGAAATAAATACGTAAACATTCACATAATGTAATTCAATTTCTGTCTGTACTGCACTAACAGTACTACAATGCTAACTACATTGATTGCTACAAGCCTATTATATTCCTCATTAATATGGCTACAAATGTCCCTTGCATGCCATGAGTCATATGGGATCACAGATATAAATTGTAATACACAGCCACGATTTATATAGGAACCATTTATATAAATAAGCAAAAAGTACAGTGAAACTAAGCAAAAGAATGGTGTAAATATCCCTCTACTGGTGATGAGTTGAACTACACAGAAACCCAGACACGCCCTGTTTGCCTTATCACCAAAACTTTCCTCCGTGAGAGTAGGCCTATTCATCTGCATGTGAAATATTAATCTTATTAGTTAAAATTCCAAGTCAAGGACTACTTTCTCATAAGAGTATGTGTGTGTGATGTAATTCGTCACTCCTTATATAGAATGTTTTCTTCACAGTTACCCTCAACAGATGGCGTTGATGTACACCTATCTTTTGCTGGATTGCACAACAGTTATAAATTTTTTTTATATTCTTTGCAACACATAGTAAGAAAAGACTCAGACTAGAACATAAGTACAAAAACTCAAGCATTTATGACACCACTTAGAATGTCACTACTATACTTCCCGACAGCTTATCTAACCAGGAGCTCAATCGGCACTCACAAAGCTTCCCCACTCTCCTGCACGGGAAAGCGCTTTGCAAGTGCTGGTTGAACTCCTGGTTAGATAAGCTGTCGGGAACTATAGTTTCAGCAATTCAGTATTCCACCAAAACAATATTTATCTACCAAAATTATCTTAAGTACCAAAACTGTATTTGTTACTATTGCAACCAAAGCAGTTTTGGTACGCTTATCACTGCATGCTTTTACTTGAGATTTCCTGATACACTCATGCAATTGTTTTGTTTTACACAGACTTAAAAACATCACAAAACAATTGCACACACTCCCTGTATATTTAGCTACAACATCGTAAGAGAGATAGCAATGCATGGCTAAAAATGATCTTTCAAGTCATTCTTTGAGAAAAGCCAAGTTGAGTCTTCCACATGAACGAGTGCTAAATCAATGCTTTATTTGCAACGACAATGCACATCAAACAATCATCTTTGCGACGTTTTCAGAAAAGCATGTTATAGATGATGAAGTTATATACAAAAATGCCAAACGGATGAAAAAAGAATGTACAGGGTCTGATTTGGCAGTTCGAATCCAGTGTGGAACAGACAGACAGTTGGACATATGTTGTTATACGTGAAAACATGGAGACGTGTTCGAGTGTAGGGCCTACGTTTATCAAGAAGTCAATTCCAGGAATCAAGACATACACGGTACATCATGTAATGTTATAAAAGAATCATAAGAGTATGAGAAAAAAAACCAAAATATCATCTCCATTGATACATAAACCTGAAAGTAGGGGGCGCACTTTGTCACGACTACCCTGCCACCTACAGTGGCAAATTTTTGAAACAATTTCTATTGGCATTTTAAATAATGATTTTCATAATAGCATCAATATTGAAAAAAAATAATATATATTTCTGGTAAACTTGTATGCATATTTAAAAGAAAAACTGCAAAAATTAACTCATACACAATGTTTTTAGCATAATACTATAACTGATTTAAAAAAGCATGTTTCAGGATGAAACTTTCTTTAAGATTTCACCGAAAGAATTTAGGAAAATTACAGGAATTCGTTTTGTTGTTTTTTTCAAAAAAAATTATAGGATTTTTGCTTTAAAAATATAAGAAAACTGTACGACTTTTTTTCCACAAAACTAAGGTTATATTTTTTATTATATGTTGGTTCAAAAAAAAGTTGATTTATTTATTATTTTTATCATAGCAAAATTCGCTGTATAAGAATTGTTAGGATAATTTAAGCCTTAAAGGGAAAGTCCCATTTCAGGACAAGTGCTTTTTAAATGCTATGCATAAAAACAAAACGTACAAATACATTAGTAATATTGGAATTGAACTTTAAATTAATGAAAAATGACAATTTTTATGTAAAACATGGGCAGCGCCATATTGCCTGATATCAGGAATACCTGAATTGCAAAATATCAGAACTTTTAGTACCACCTGTTAGTAATGTGAGAAAGGTTCATAACTGGAATCATCACCAGTAAAGAGAAATCGCAATTTTTATGTAAAATATGGGCAGTGCCATATTGCCTTATTGTAAAATCTAATAAAATTTAGCGCCATCTGTTGGTACGGTAATGGGAGTAAGGATCATTATTGGAATAATATTTTAAAAAATCTAATGTTTACATAATTCAATCTACACCCAAAAATTATGCAGAAACAAGTACTGATACTTCCTGCATATATCTGATACTTATCAACAGGCCTAAATCAATGCATTTAAAAATGAGTTTTTCTGAGAAGTGCACTGATGCCACGCTGCTTTTACTGAAGTTTTCTAAATTTCCCCAAAAATTTAGTGCAAATTGATTTACAATCGTGCGGTTAGGATTCCTTTCCCCAGCACTGCAAGTCATGCGGGCCATGGCAGTGTAGTACGACAAATGGTCATAATTTTCGGCTGCATTCCACGATGTCAACAACATTGTTAAGTCCCAAATACTTCCATATATAGGCTTGAAAAATATTCTGCCCAGGTAGAAATTTAGATCATATAAATTCCCAGTGGGAACAACATGTCGTGCGACATTCTAGTAGCACACAAGCCAGGAAAAAGACTTGATTATTATTGAACAGAAGCTGAGATTGCACTAGGCCTACTTGTCATTCTGTGCATGACCAAAGTCCGTGACAATAATCATCTCACACTTTGTCATGCAGTGGCCCAACACGCAAACAGCAAGAACAATTTCAAAACCACAAATCATTACTCAAAAGAAAAATTATTACATGCACAACCATTTTAAAAGGAGGAAAAAAAGAAGCAATTAGTAATGGGATTTGGGTGGGCCACAAAGACCAGCTTAATATTGAACTTGTCAAAACCTTTTAAAACCCAGTAGGAGCTATTTTTATGACAATATTCAGCGAAAGAGTGAACTACTGGAAAAGAATCAAAGGTCGTTGCTATTTTAGTAGATCATGGGAGATCATGGTCCCTAATGGAACCAATGGGGTGTTTGGCTGATGACAAATTTCCCTGACTTTTATGTAAAATGCAAAATTTCATTGACTATTATGTAAATACAAAATTTCCCTTTGCAAAATTCCCCTGATTTTTGATTTTTACATAAAATGCAGAATTTCTCTCATTTTTGATATTTTTACATAAAATGCAGAATTTCTCTCATTTTTGATTTTTTTATGTAAAATGCAAAGAAATTTTCCTGATTTTCATGTAAAATGAAAAACGTCCCTTACTATTAAGCAAAATGTCATTGACATTTCATGTAAAATGCAAAATGTCCCTGACTTTTATGAACAATGCAAAATTTCATTGACATTATATGTAAAAGGCAAAATTTCCCTGACTGTTACGTACAATGCAAAATGTCCCTGACTTTTATGCAAAATACAAAACTTTCCAGACTTTTATGCAAAATGCAAAATTTCCCTGACTGTTATGTAAAATTCAAAATTTCCCCGACTGTTACGTACAACGCAAAATGTCCCTGACTTTAATGTAAAATACAAAATTTCCTTGACATTTTATGCAAAATGCAAAATTTCCCTGACTGTTACGTACAATGCAAAATGTCCCTGACTTTTATGTAAAATACAAAACTTTCCAGACTTTTATGCAAAATGCAAAATTTCCCTGACTGTTATGTAAAATTCAAAATTTCCCTGACTGTTACGTACAACGCAAAATGTCCCTGACTTTTATGTAAAATACAAAATTTCCTTGACATTTTATGCAAAATGCAAAATTTCCCTGACTGTTACGTACAATGCAAAATGT
>JAQIXP010001296.1:0-19105 GCA_034700285.1 Proteroiulus fuscus | reverse complement strand
ACAACAGCAAAACGCTCAAGGTCCTAACTATGTATCCAAATGGTAACAGGGTAATAGCGCTAAAACACGCCTATTGTGTAATGAACCACATATGACTATGTTTGGAACACGCTTGACAAAAAATTATTTGAGGTAGACCCTAGAGTAATCGTGATCAACATTTATGACAAAGCACCACTGGTAATGTGTAGCCCATACAAGCAATAGGTTCAGGTCTATTACAAACACAATTTACTCCCCCCATGCTTAGTCACCCTCCTTCGACTTCATCGATACTTCATACTTAAATGATTTTAACTTATTACTTATAAAGCACTTCTTTACGACTGCAGCTACTATGGCAAAATAACTAAATTACTGAGTCAGCATTTTTATGAATTTTTTCAGGAAAATTTTCTAAGAGGTCAAAGCACAAACTTCTTAAATTTGGCCTAGAGTTAACACTGAATAATTCCAAAAACAATAAATAAGTAAAAAATGCCTACTTGATCAGTTTGCGTAACATCATTCCCTTGTTGGTTCAAAATATCGAGAGCATTTACTTCATCAGAGTTGTAGTTGTCTGGCAAAGAAGGCTCAGCGATCTGGGTATCCGAGACAATCTCTTGGTTGGGTAAAACTGCATTTGGAAGTGATGCACGTCTAGCCTCACTTGCAGCTGGAATGATAGCCTCCATTTCTGTAGGAGCAAGAGGTAAGGAAAGAATCTGCTCTTCAACACTACTGCGGCGTCTAAGACTGCCAACCGTCTGCACTGGATGTGACTGATGTAAAGGATGATGATGCAACTGATATGGTAATGAGTGCGAAGACAAGTGCATGTCATCAACAGATTGGCACAAGCCACTCACAGAACCCATGCTAGTGGGTCCATCTTCACCAAAGAATGAGCCACTGAGGTACTCCTGCGATCCAGTAGTTGAACGATTGTAAGTCAAAAGGCTCGAATTGCTAATCCAAGAATCACAACGAAGATAAGGGGCACGACCAATCAGACTGTTTGGACCGTGCGATTCAGACTCAGGATTGGCGGGAGCCTGCTCGGGTCGAATATCCTTTTCTGCGTCCAATTTCGACGAATTGTCCACTCCCGTTTCTCGAATTTCAACTTCTTCGCCACTTCTAAAAAATGTTGCAACTGAGCCATCACTAATGTCAGCCTCACTCGGCTGTGAATGAGTCGTCGAGTCCGATATCTTTTCAGGTTCACTTTCTTCTGTCCGAGCTGGAAGCCAATTTTCTTGAGCGGACGAATTGAGATGGGTTTCAGTATCAGAACTTTGGAAAGCATTTGAGATGTTTATAGAGGGTTGAACATCTTGGTGACTTCTCAAGTCACTCTGTTGCTCCCTAAAAGCTCGACTATGATCCTGTGAAGCACTTGCATCAGCATTCGGATATGGCGTGACAGGAGCCGAATAATTCCACGTCGAAGAGGTTGGAGTCTGCACTAGCGTAGGTTGTTGTAAACTTTGCTGGAACTGTTGTGTAAGAGAATAGTCATATTGCAGCTGTTGATTTTGGCTCCAGTTGGAATATTGGTTAGTCCCTTGATCTTGTCCATCAGGTACTTGTCTATACTGCTGGCTCATGTCCATTGGTGGTTGCTGGCCCATATCAGGTGGCATGTTGTCACTACTTCCCAAACTATCACTGTCCCCTCCCCAATTCCAAACGTCACTGAAACTGCGGTGGATTGCGCCAGGCTGTCAGTATGAAATCAAGTTTCAAATTATATACAAATTAATGGAGAATCACCTTAACTCTAAGAGCGTCGATTACTATTACAATTCAGCGGTATGACTCGGCAGTCTGCTGATTCGTTACAAACTTGTTCTTTTGATTTAAATGAGCGGCAACATCGTCTCAATGAACTTTTATTATTTGGACAACATTCGGCCATTTCAGTTTGCTGCTTGTTCAAGACTCATTTAATTTTTTACTAAATTTAAAGGCTAATCTCAAGGTATTACTTAAAAGTAGAAATTAAACCATAAATTTACATAAAAAATTCAGGGTTTTTTTTGGTCGAAAATCAAAATTGATAGCATATTAGAATTTTTTTTTTAACAAATGATTAAAGATAACCAGCATAATTTGGTTAATGATTAAAACTGTATTATAGTTTGTCAGCTGGATAGCATATATCGTTTCTTCATTTTTAATTTAAATGTGATTAGTAACATTTTTTTGTATTAGTAGAGGAACATTTTCTGTATCAATATTTTTTAAATGAAGCTAGATATATTTTGCTAGAATAAATAAAAGAAATTCTATTCCTGCTGCATGAGCTCATTGGAATTTTCTTGATTCTCAACAAAAGGTAAAGAGATAATAGAATGTTCAAAAGGGTTAAACAAAATCAATGCCACACCTGTGGTTGAGCTGTATCCCAATTGTGATGTTGTTGCTGTGATGTCAAATGAGCTGAATGCTCATAATTTGTCACCTGTGTATGCTGTTGGGAATACTGTTGCTGTACATTTTGATTAACCATTGGAGGGTGCTGCTGTGCTACAGAGGTATTTGCCCATTCCCAGGTGTTGGATGCTGTCATGGGTTGCGAACCATTGGTCCAATTATAATGTTGATTATCCGGCTGTACTCCCATTTGACTGTTGATATCTGGGTACTGCATATTAGACATGCCAACCTATAGGAAATTCACACCATTATGTAAACCTTATGTGGTGGTGGTGAGGTGGACTTTTATGTATGTGGATATGGGTTCATGTTAATAACAGAACATATCTATACAGGGTGACACATAGTAAAATGATACAAATATTTATAGGTCTACAGTTTTATCTATTATTTCAACAATGGATCAGTTGGCAGATTTCTTTCTATGTACACCATGAAATTATTTTAATTCATAATAATGCATAATAATAACTAAACTATTGCAATGAATTATTGCCACTATAATTCATATATATTCAAGTTCTGAGATTTTATAAAAAACAATGTCACAGTTTATCAAAATACGAATTTGAAAAGTCCACCCAATGTCTCTGCTTTCATTTTATGAAAATTGAAATTAAAAAATAAATACCAAAAGAGGTTACCTGGTTATTAGGAGGATATACAGGCCTACTGGTATCGACATTCGCCTGCAAATGCTCATTAGGAGTGTATAATTTTATTCCTCCGTAGCCTGTATCTGGTGTTTGCCAAGCTGGACTGCAAAGATGAATATTTGTATAATGTTACAGCTCAGAAAAAATAAGTAGACAATAACAGCACAGAAACGCAGAAAAGAAAATTAACCTAGGATTCGAATTGCTTGATCCACCCCCAGGAGTCACTCGAGCTCCTGCTTTATGTCTTTGCATTTTAATAGTAAATAGATTAAGTCACTTGATTGCCGACAATCGGCTAAATTCATGGATTTCTGAAAAGTCAAAAATAAAAAATAAACAGTTTTAAAAAGTCATTATTTACGAATAAAAATTTACATTAAGAAGTTATTTTTTAATCAATATTTATGATGATCCCGCCTCATAAGTTTGGAACGAAAAAAAATCAACGATGGAAAAATTGATATTTTTAAAGAAACAAACCACAGAAGAAATATATGTGATTTGAATGTAATTCTCATAAAAAAATCTAGATCAAAGTCATTTTATAGTTCATTATACTTTAAATGAAAGCAAAAAACACAACTTGGTGTTTAAGCACCGTTTGGTACATTGCCCACATTAGATTAAAACTGTGTCAGGGAGTAACATCTTATGTCAGTGTTATTAGGCCTAGCCTAAAGATATCCCTAAATTGCTCAAACTAGGTCAATATCGGTATCCAAGCCACTAGAATGCAAAAATTGGTGTTGATTCCAAAAACAGTGTTAAACTCGCAGCATGTTTAGTACATTATACAAAAGAATAGATGATCTATTAAAAGTACGAATTTTATATCCACAGATTTTACTGCCACGGTCATCCATGGTGCACATTCAATTTAGACCTGACCAAGTGCAATTATCACAAAACTTTCAGCAATGATCAATTAATCAGTGATGTGCGCTTAGCCTCAACGATGCAATTTCTATTACCGCAGATGAAATCTACCAAATTCGTAGGTCCATTGTTGTGAATATTCCAATGCCTCTACAAAACTGCTTTCTCACAAAAATGTTTTTTAGCAGTTTCCTGATTTATTTGCATAAGACATTTCCTTGAATTCTGGGAAATGTAAATAGTCATTTCTTAGGGTGAGATAAAGCATAGAGGTTTAAACCATATGGCTCTTTTACCAGATCATGAAGCTACATGCTGACAAAAAGCACTTAAAATTGATTTTCAGTTTTTTATCTTCTGATATTTACACCTACAATCATAACAAACAGGTATACCTAGCACACTTAGATGCAAATACTAAACTGCTTAAAAACCGTGGAATGTAATAGTAAATATATTAATAATAAAATATTTACGAAATCCGGCATCCGTTCTTCACTGATCGGAAGATTTTTAGGATTATTCCTGCGGCATCTGCGCATGCACTTTCGATTGCATTGCACATTTTTCACAACAATACTGAACTCCGGCCATCACCAATATACCTCTATCTCCCATAATATATGTAAAGCGTACTTACATCAGAATACACGAAACATGTAAATTAATTAACACTTGATAAATCCTAAAAGAAATAAGCTTTTTTCTTGAGTTTTTCATGTCGAGGTTTCCCAGCCAGCTTACGTGGTCTCACCAGTGGCCTTGAGCGAGAGCGCCGTTGTCATTTCGTCTGGTGTCGGCTGGCACACGTCAGCATGCAATCAATCTGAATTAAGGAAGAAAGTTTATATGTTATTTAACTGTAAGATTAATTTTTTGCCAAAAGATCATAAAAAGATAAAGAATGGTGTTACTAACAATGATTGCCCGGGTAGCTGACGGGTTGCCACTCGCAGCTTCTGTACAAGAAAATGAACAAGTAAGTTAATGCACTGATCATTCTATGGCCCTTGCCCATAGGCTCCTTTGGTAGTTCAACCGAGCATGTAGCCACCTTAAAACACTAAAGTATTACTTCTAATTTATGCAGACATGTAATTTTACCAATGTCTTAATTAACTAATTGTTGACTTACTCTTTCTTTCTTTCAGTCGGGCAGAGATATTTTAGAATATCAGAATCAAGCCAAGATGTTATTTCGAAAACTGAATAATCAGTCGCCTGATCGCTGTAGCATTGAAACAGGACCGTATATTTTCCAGTAAGTCAGGGGACCTGTTGATTCAACATCAAATTCACTACAATATCAAATTACTGCATTATCAAGTGCATACTACTAGCCAGACATTTATTGCCTCTACTTGATTATTCTGGCCTTTTGCAGGTTACTATGGCTAAAAAACTATTCACAAAAATAATGTAATTAGCTTTGGGATTTGTACATCTTTTTTAGTTATTACATCGAAGACGGAGTTTGTTTCCTAGTCCTTTGCGAGAAAGGCTTTTCCAAACGCCTGGCCTATTCCTACTTAGAAGATTTGCAGTTAGAATTTAGTTCCCAGTATGGCCGTAAAGTGCAAACCGTTTCAAGGCCTTACAGCTTGATAGAATTCGGTAGGCCTCACATTGCATTGTTAAATGTTACAAAATAGAAATGTTTTTTTCCAGTCGTGCTTCCTATTTTTAGATACATATATAAGAAAGGCGAAAAAAAAGGTCATGGATTCAAGAAGCCGCGTCCACCTATCAAGTGTTAATACTGAGTTGCAGGACGTGCAAAGAATAATGGTGCAAAACATAGACGATGTTTTACAACGTGGGGTTGCCATATCAGGTAAATTAGTCGAGTAATATTGATTACCTTCTTTCCTTATTTTAAAAACTATTTTTAATTTAGTATTGGACACGAAAGCGAGTGGCCTACAGATTCTGTCTCAGAAATATAAGAAGGATGCCCGTTATCTAAATCTCAAATCAACCTATGCTAAAGTAGCTGCTGGGTGCATCGTCGTCATGGTCTTCGTCCTCTATTTCTTCGTTCTTTGAGAACTTTTGTGAAACTTCCATTCATGATATCATGGGGTAATTCAATATGGTGTATATTTAATAAAGATCAGCTGGTGGCACCATGCTGATTGCTCCGAATAGAGCTTGAATTGCCAATGCAAAATAATTTACATGAATTTTTTAATATGTATTACTGAACCTCTTTAATGGTTGTTGTCATGCTTGGCTATTGTAATATATTACATCAATGTTAAAACACCGATAAATTAAAAATATGTCTATTACTATTTTATCTCTTTTTGACTATACCCACTTTATTATTTGGCACTACTTTGCATACTGGATTTCGAAGGAAATTGAAAAGGCTACTTATAAGTCCGGTTGGGAAAGATTGTCTGGGAGAATTTTTTGCATTGACCCGAGGGGCCGGTTGCTTCGGATTTATCAGTAGGGAAATTAGTGTCTTGATGGCATCAACGCCCAATAAAGTGTTGAATTCCATCAGCTGTGACAACTGATCAAACTTTTCATTAGAGTACTTGAAATTGAATATGGAAAATGGATTACCAAAATCCTCAAAAATGGTGAAATTGGCCATTTTTTTGTCTTCGGGTGTCTGCCTAATAACACCTGCAAAGGATTAAATCTTAGCGAGAAATGCTACAGTCGGAAATTATTAGTCAAGCATTTTTGCCAATTACTTGACGTGGATGTCTTACCTGGTGCTTTAAATTCCTTAAATTTGCCATTAATAAGCACAAAGTGCACAATGATCGGGCAATTCCGGTCCTCTGGATGTTGGAATACATAAAATTCTTGTACCGGATCGCTGCTGTATTTTTCTCGTATGATTTCTTGAATCGGAGGAAAAGGAAGTCTAGCTTTGCAAGCCCATTCTTCTGCTAAGAGTAAATCCTATAAAAGAGGATCCTATAAGTTTATACATTGCAATCAATGGGTGTCATTAATTTAATGGCAGATACCTTAAATGGAGGCACTTGGTCCTTTAATCTGGAGCTAAAGTCGAACGATAGAATCAGTTGCACCTTACGCTCTGGTCGCAGCAGCAATGGATAAGGAGAGTTAAAGGCCAAACCACCATCTACCATGTATAAAGACTGCTCATTTGTAGAAAGGGGCTCGTGCAATCCCTTGAAATTTTCCTCTGAAATCCAAAAATGCAAATAGGTTAAAGGAACAGAAAGAGAGGGCTTGAAGAGTGCAAATTTATCAAAATTTTAATAAATAAGCAAATCTATGATGAATTATTGAAATTCTAGAACGTGCCATCAGCTCGAGATGTGCTTGCAATATTTTCTTCATTAAATCTCGGTTCAAGTTGAAGTCCCCTCAATGGATTATAAATCAAAGCCGCTCTTCCAGAAATACTATTTAATGCTTCTGTCGAGTGCAATGTTTTCACTGCAGAATGAAGCATCTGGTAAACTTTACTCGAAGCCTCTACGAGTTCTTCTCCGTCAAAGCTGGATGTGCTACTAAATATTTTAATTATCAAATTAAGTTTACAATTCCAAAAATATTTCAGAATTAAATTATTTCTATTTTATGTTAGGTTCGTATGTGATTGGTGCAGTAGAGAAAATGTGCTTCTTTAGATTTGATTTGTGGATTCATACCCAAATTCATGAATGATGTTTAATGGCAAACGTTGGAAAGTTGAAAGGTTAAAATTTGTTTTTAAATCGTTGAAGTAGCACTGTGGAGTCTTTGTTTTCATTTGAATGGCATTGCAAACTAGCTTTGAATAGGGTAATGTCCTACTTCCACTCAGTTCTTGTAATACTTTTGCCGTTGCTCGAATACAAGTCTTTGGCAGGTTTCTTTTATAGGATATGTACCTTGTTGGCTTGTCTTCATCATCTTCAATGTCATTAATTGTAAATTCATCTAGATTGATAAATAAAGTAAATTTTAGAATTTAATAAATTTTTCTGAACCCAGTTTTTTTAATTTATTTATGGTATAATTATTGTTATTTATTTAAAAAAAGGAATTTTTTTCCATTAAGTTTTAACAACGATTATTCATAACACTGGAAATACTCGAATGGGATTCTTGTAATACTGATGGATCTTTATGAAATTCATTGAACAACATTAGTTCAAGTGTATACACGTATGTACTGTTTTCAAAAATATTATTGGTACCGGTAAGTATAGGCTTGGCAAAGTATGTATAATTAAAAGAAGAGTGTTGCAATAATAAATGCTGAAAGTTTCTAATTACATAAAAATAGTTCCTAAAAATAGGCCATTTTGCTGCAAGATTAGAGTAAAAGTAGCCTTCATATTTTTAACTAAAAATTACCAAACGAAAACATGAGCTAAATTGCAAAATAAGTATTTATAGATTTTTGAACTCACCCACTTGTTTCTGTAAAGCTTCTTCCTTTTTGGCTGAATTGCTATCCAAAGTGAGGGCCAACATTTTATCCATTTCGTTCATCCATAACAGCTGACGAAATAAAATGCAAAAGGCACTCCCCCAAATTCCTATAAGAATTTATGGGGACAATTGTAATTACTTTATGGTAATTGCTAATTAACCTTTTATTTAAAATTTTAATTTACCGAGCAAATAATGAAGTGGATATTCAGAAAACTGATGCCTTAATCTCCCCAAGAAAAATTTGGATCCATAATACTCGGATTTCATAAAAACTCCATATTTAGCAATGCCGATTTCATATGGAGAAAACTCTACCCATTCTTTTTTTTAAAAAATAGTTTTAATTACATTTTAAATAATATTTATGAAAAGCATTATTGTTTACGAAAACGTACCATGATATACCCTTGCTTGCACATTTTTCTTCACATGTAAGCATGCATAGAGAGGCAGGGGCACTGCACCATCTTCGAGGGATTTACGTTGATGAGAAAGTTTCGTTTCTGGCCTCTAAAAATAATACAATAGTCTGTTTTCGATTTTAATTAAATGTTGCCAACACTTCCGGTGTAATATAATCTTACCCTTTTTAACAGAGTATTGCGTAACAAGATACCGAATAAGTCTGTGAACGATATGGGCTGTCCATTATTTTGCTTTTGCAGAATTTCTTCTAAATAATTATAAATCTGTTGGGGCCAAAGAAGCCCAAATGGGCTTTGATCGATGGTTGATTTTAGTTCATCATTGAATTCATTGGCTGTGATATTCGTTGGAAAATCGGGATGAGAATACAAGGAAGCTATACACCTTAAATGACAATAAATAAAAATATATATTAAAGGATAATTTTTTTATTAAATAACTGAAAAAAATTAACATATACCATGTGGAGCCTGATATTCCCGAAATGTAATTCACACAATCCAATATTCCAGAATTGTGAAGAGCTTTAATTACACCACTTAATCCCACCATAGCACGGAAACCTCCTCCTGAACCCAGAACAGCAATGCATGGAACCTAATAAAATAAAATCAAAATTTAAAAACAAAATAAACAATTTTTGCTTTAAAAAATTATTTGTTAATAGGTTAAATATTAAATTCAAATCAGATATATAAAAGATTTGAGCTGAATTTGAATTAATCTAATAATTAAATAATCATATACATGTTTACGTATAACAATTTAAAGAAATAAACAATTGTTTTATAAAGCAATCACAAAAACACTAAAAGTTATACTTAATTTTTAAATTAGGTTAAATTATAAAGTTTATTTATTAATTATTGCATAAATTATATTATTATTATATTATCGTTGTCTACCTCGTTAATTTCTTTGGGGCCTTCATCTCCAAGCAGGCTTTTAAGGGCTTCGAAAATGTGCTTCTGTCTTTTCATAAGAAATGCCTTTTCTTCGTTGCAAAGATCAGTCGAGAAACGCAATGATGGCGACGTATCACTATTTTAAATTGTGACTTTTATGGTATTTTTAAATGCGACATAAAAATAATTAGATGGAGAAATGAAGATTGCAAGACGAAACTTACTCTACACTTCGATAAAACTTGAATATTACTTCTGTTACCTACAAGTCAAAATTGCACGCATTATTGTATTGCCCATATACTTGCTAATTTTGCGAAATAATAACTTGTGTTATCTCTTAATATAAAATAATCATTTAAATTAACACGTTATATATTCTTGGTGATTAGTGACATATCAACTAAATTTAACAAAGAACTTACTTCATCAAATAATAAAGTCGTAACTATTTCCTGATTAAGAGGTATCAAACTTAAATCATATTTCTGACATGACAGTTCATCATCTGCTATATAATCAGCATCCATTAAAGATATTTCTGATTGCAAAAAAAATGTCATTTTTGATTTATTGTTTATTTATTGTTTACTAAATATTACTGTTGTCATATACCTAATATATTTGTTTTGTTGGCATCAACATAAAACTCAAATGTTTCATTCCAAAATGGGTTAGGCTGATTATTAATTGTTCTTGTCATCCGTTTGCCATCAACTATATCGGAAATTTCTAATACAATATATGGATCTGGCGCTCCCTCGCTTATTAAATTAGAAGCTTTTTCTGTTATGGCTGAAATATAAAAACATAATAAATTGATATATTAATTATTATTACACAAGAAAAGCTTTTGCAAATCTAGTTTCTAATTATTATTATATATAGCCCAGTCTTCTTGTATACCATATTAGCCTAAATTATTGAATGTAAAGTGAAACATTTAAAATTTGAACTAATGTGTAATACAACGAATTAATTTAATGTTTGCACGATTTCAATTCAACACTTTACTTACATTCTCTCCTTAAAGATTTCTTGCCAATATTACGTGCTTGTACTACAGTTATTCTTACAATATGACACGTCGGCTGTTTTACGTCAAATAGACGAAATGTTTCCATTCTGTAATAATTGTAAAAATATCAAATAATTAAAGTTTTGTAGAAATAAGAAATTACTTAATTGTTGCTCGGACAACTTTTTACTCATAACTCACCTTTAATTTATCAAAAAAAAATATGCACAGTGCTAACACAGAAAATTGTGCTATCTTTGAAATATCACTAAGAAAATGAGTTTGAATAGATGAATCATGTGATGTCTAAAATCCAGGAATTGTTAACAATGATCGATGAAACAAAATTCAATAGGATGTTTTAGGAAAGGCAAATGTTAGTTGTTGTTTCACTGCACTCTCATATAAAACGCAACAAGAAATTCAATAATTTCCATTGATTTTAAAAGCATATAGGCTATTAGACATGAACAAACAGATGATATTATATACGCTCGTACATGCACGCACAAACTCACGTACCGTAAAACAGATGAAAAATTACTGCATCGGGATGATACGAAATCACCAAAACGTGAAAATAATGGACTTTCAAATATTAATTTGGGACTTTTCAATATTAAATTAAGCTTTTGCAAGCATTTCATATTCATTTTTGTTATTAATTTTAAAATATACCATCATTGTTGCATTTAACTAGTTTAGCATTTAGCTTACGAGCGACAAAATATATATACATTTCATGTTCAGAGAACGTGCTATAGAATAAAAATATTCTGTATTTTGGTTTGCTGCCAAAATGGTTGATAGAAAGCAGATGTAAAGGGGGAAAGACAAAATAATTCCATAACATTTTCTACAATGAATCATAGTTCTATTTTAAATATTGTACATGAAAAATATACAGCATTATCAAATTCTCATTCAGGCATGAATAATAAAAAATTATTTAAAATATTCCCCAAGTGCAGTTTAAAAATCATAAATGAAGCTATGCTTTCCACTAACTTATCTTCGTTGACTAATAATTCAGAACAACAGAACCCATTCTAAGAGCCTAAAAATATACCATTATACCTTTTTCCTAAAAGATAATACAGGGGACAGAATTAAGATTTCTAATATAAAAGCTAACGAATGTTAAAGTGATCTCAATATTCTGCATTACACTAGCCTACTGTAATCCACCTTAGTGTAAGGTAGTTACAGCTACAATCTTAGAAAAGTATGTTACACAACAATCTAAGGTCTAATTTACCTAATTTTTCAATAGTCTATTTAACATGCACAGTCAATAACTTATGACACAATTTAACAGTTTATCTTATTTTGCCCATGATGAGCACATCCCATAAAATATTAAAATTCATTTAAAAATAAGAGTATTGTGAAGAATAAGCCCTACTGTAGTGCACATAGGTTATGACTGATTGCCATGATGAAGGGGTACCCTTACTATCTTACACCATAACATGTGCTTATACCGACGACGTGAGTGAATAATTAACTGAAGAGGTTTCAGAATTCATTCACAAAAATTTTAGATAAATAGGGATCATGGATCCATAGTCATAACCAGAAACCCCTATGATGTCTCAGTCTGTATGTCCAACCTCAGTAACAGCGTGACTGCATGAGGATGATAGTTTGAAATTAATTAAAACATGATCACTTAATACAAATTCTTTCCAATTTTAAATTTAATTGCAAATGTAAAAGCAAACAAATCCTCAAAGGATAGTCTCATAGATTATTCTGATATATTCCAGGACTGCAAATACTGACTGTGCATGATCGTAGAGCATTAAAAAATGAATTGAAGGTCGGCATGTTCACTATCTCTTATGGCTCTCATCCCGATAAGTAAAAAAAATAAATTCAAACAGCTGCATCAGACAGGTATGGAACTACAAAACATCCATAGGTCTAGCACACTGACCTCTTGGGTTTTCTTTCTCTTTTGGAATGAGCACTCAATGCAACACCTAAAATCCATGGTGCACCCCTGGCTGCAGGTTATTTGATATAGGTAAACAATTTTCACCTATTGTGAAAAAGTCCTGGACTTGCAATTATGTAAACAAAGTTCACGTTTGTGATGGTTGTCCCTGAACAAGAGATGTAGGCACACTTGGACTACTGACTGGTGTACTAGGTGTACTGCTACCGCTTGCAGCCCCATTTTCACATTCACCCTTGCTTCCACGGCTTTTGTCCTTCTTAGAAAAACTTCTCACATACATATTTAACTTTTTAGCCGCATCCTTGTTGCAGAAACGCAGTTTTAAGCGAGCCACATCGGCCAAATTAATGGGCGGACGTGGCATTATTTGACGTTTTTTCTCAATGATTTCGGCTATAGAGGCTTTAATCAAATCGGTGTTTAACAAAGTGTTAAATTCCATGAGTTTTGTGATTCTATCAAACTGGAGGTGTGTAAAGCTAAAGTTGAAAAGTGAATAAGGCTGCTCTGGATCATCAAATATTGGAAAATCTGCAAATTTTTCCTCTTCAGGTGTTCGTTTGACTCCTACCGGGTATTAATGACAAAATTAAAAAATTTAAAGCTCGTTTTGTTAATGTAAGAACAATAAAGTTCTTATTAAAATGCTTTTGACGACAAAATTAATCAGCATGATAAATGCCTTTACATGCAATTTTGAAGCAAAATGGTCCACCTAACGTTTTTGACAATCTTGACTTAAAACTATTCGAACTACAAAAGTTTCTTTTAAATTCTTTTAACAGACTTTGTATTGTCTAATCCCCTATGATTAAAATTAAATAAATAATCCAAATAAACTTACCTGGTGCTTTGAATTTTCTAAACTCATTGTTAACAATAACAAAATGCAAGATCACAGGGCAGTAGGGATCTCTCGGATGCTGGAACACGTAGCATTCTCTAACAGGTTCTTTGGCATACTTATTACGGACTGTCTCTTCGATGGGAGGAAAAGGAATATTGTTCGTCATAGCCCATTTTTCGGCAAGCAATATTTCCTGAAAAAGAATAAATGCATTTTAAGAACTGTATATAAAATTCAGTTTCCATTCAGAGGATGAAACTGTTGTAGCTTACTTTAAATGGGGGCGTACGATCTGAGGGTCTTGCGCTGAAATCAAAAGATAAGAAAAGATCGACTCCTCTTTGTGGTCGTAACAATAATGGGTATGGAGAGTTGAAAGTAAGGCCACTGTCCACTAAATACAAGGTTTTGTGCTCGGTTGACAATGCCTCATGGGTGCCTTTAAATTCCACCTCTAAGTAGAAAATATTGGAAGTTCAATTAATTACAAATAATTATCGCTCAATTCGTGAATAATGAAATGGTAAAAAAGTTTTTTTAATAGTTATACTTGCCATCACTTGGTGTTGTCGGCGAAAAGGGCGAAATTGGATAAAGATATTGAAGAGTCAAACCACGAAGTGGATTAAATATGGAAGCGGCCCTTCCAGACAGCGTATTAAAATAACTACTTTTCATGACAGCCATAACCATACTACTCCAAATGGACATCTTTTCTGTAGCTCCATCATTAATAGGTCCCATCACTGGATCCAATTGACTGAAAATAGTTAGCTTTGAAAAATCCTCCGTTCACCCAAATATGATAGAGCACAAAAAAAAGATTTACCTTAATGCGGCTTTGTCAGCTTCACTCAATCCTTTTTCTTTATCAGCAGCTACAGTGGGCAAGCCATTGCTGTCGCCATTTTTATCTACTCCATTACTACGATCTGGCTCATCAATGGAATTCCTTTTCTTCTGCCTACTCTCGTCTTCGTTGTCGGAGATGTCAGTTTCAGAATCTCTGTCGTCTATCTTGAAATTTGCTAAAGTTGTGATAACCACACCAGTTGATTAAACATTTCTTATTTCATTCATAGTACATGTATTTCATCTTAAATTTCAAAGTATTGAGGAATTCCCCATCTGCAAAAGTAATTTACTGAGTTTTTAGCATTTTAATATTAGTGGGTTCACCCCTTACATACTCAAACATAATTATTTGAACTCTTGTGTCCTTCTTGAGGTAGAGTACAAGAGTGGTAATAGTACAAAAAAATTTAAAAAAAAATGAAAATTAATTTCCCTGTCATAATATTTTAAGCAGTTTGACAAATATTTAAAATTTATTCTTAAATTATATTTCTGTAATAAAAATTTAATAAGAACTGCAGAAAAATGTTCGTTTTTAGTTTTGGCATGGTTTCCAGACTAAACTCTCCTAAACGTTATTGAAAATTCTTATAACCTACCTAGCTGCTCTTGTAAATTGTCCTCTCGTTGAATGGCCGAATTTTCCTTCATCATTGCATTCATATCTTTACTGCCCTTTTCCCTGACGAGTTGCCGAAAAAGTATGCAGAATGCACTCCCCCAAACGCCTTAATGATATTATAAAATGAGTAAATATATAACTTAATTAATTGTTAAATAGATAAATTCTGCTTAATGTCTAGTTTGCCACTTTTTACTTACCTTGAAGATAGTGAAGTGGAAATTCCGGATAGTGTTTCACAAGCCGGCCCATGTAAAATTTGGATCCAAAATCTTCAGTTTTCATGAATGCGCCATATTTGGCAATTCCAACTTCATATGGAGAAAATTCAATCCATTCTAAGGTTGAAATGTTAAAAAATGAAATAATGTTCGTAGAGACATATAATATTTAAAACCTTTGTACATTTGAAACAAAAGAGATTTACTTAAAACATTTATAATTGCAATATTGAAATTTGCAAATCGATTAAAAATCGACAAAAACTTTAAGTACCTTGAAATACTTTTGCCATCACATTTTTCTTGACGTGCAAGCAGGTGTACAATGGAAATGGGATTTCACCTTCTTGCAATTTTTGCCGTTGTTCGGTCAACTTGGAATCCAGCCTCTAAAATTATGCAAAACAAATTTTAGAAAGAAAGTATCAGGCACACTACTTTTGATTAGTAATTCATGACATTATTTTGGCTGCAAATTTCAGGCATTCTATCTTCAAAAGTCCGAATATTTTTACTTGCATGCTATGCAAGAACAGTACTGTGCAAGAATAGCGCAATAAGACAATTTTAACCAAAACTTGCATAAAATCATATTTTCTGTGCTGTAGCATACTAACTCTAAAAAATCTCAGACATTACATTTTTCATTTGTATTAAATTTAACATACAAATCAAGCAAAATAAACAATAAATATACAAAGAAAAAAAAAATAATAATAATAATAATAATAATAATAATAAGCACATACAACCTAGTTTCTAAGCAAAATAAATATAATATATAACTGCAAAATTGTTCAAACATTGAATTTTCTACATGCTCCTAATCTAATACGTGTATAAATATAATTTGTATTTGGCCTTTACAAGTATTTCAAAACATCAGGGTTTGTCATAGTTTTGTTTTGTAAAATCAGCCCAGATGATAAACCTACTAAAATTCAAAACATGTATTGATGAAAAGTTGTTAGTATTAAGTTCAAACATGCCTTCAATACCTTTACAAGTAATGTATCTCCCAACATATGTCCAAAAAAATCAGTAAAACTGACTGGTTGTCCAGTTCTTTTTTTCCTCATGATCCCCGTCATATACCGGTATAAACTTTGCGGGTTCAAAAGCCAGATAGGACTTTGGTCGATGCTAAGTTTAAGCTCTTCTTGAAGTTCTCCAGGAGATTTTCTCGGAAAATCCGGATGAGAATACAGAGTGGAAAGGTACCTTCGTGGGAAAATCGGTATTTACAGGAATATTCATCCATATTGTAATTTCTAGGACTAAACTTACCATGCCGATCCCGATAATCCTGCCGTGAAAGTCGTGCAATTCAAAATCCCTTGATCGGACAATGCTCTAACGACTCCACTTAAACAAACCATAGCCCGGAATCCGCCTCCAGAACCCAGTACACCGATAGTAGGAACCTGGTAATAAGATCACGTGATTTTACAAATATTTAGGAAGGAAGCCATTCAGGTATTGCTTTCCCATACTACTTTTACAATGTACTTGCACAATTCTAACAATTATCACATCCTAAACTGACATTCACACATCAACAACCATGTGTTAATGAATAATTAACAAAGAGCCTCAAAACTATTTAAAATAAAAATACGCTTTTTTAACCTCGCGTAAATTTCTGGGTCCTTGTTCTTCGCCCAAAAGCTGTTGAAGTGCACGGTGGACCTGGATACGACGTTTTGCCAAGAATTGCTTCTCTTCATCACACAATGCTAAACTATAGCGTAAATCGGGATTTTTACTAAAAGCAATAAAAGAATTATCTGTGAGTTTTACTTTGTAATGTTAATTGTAACTATAAATTCGTATCAATAAATTTTAAATTTTCGAATTTTAAATCCACAATTTAAATATTAATTATGTTCAAAATTCAGTTCGTGATTGTATTATAAATGTTAATATAGTTGACCTGGTAATTTAGTAGGCTAGCTATATAATGGCAATTTTAATTATGCATGCTAGTCAAACAAAACCTAAAATCAAAATTAAAATAATAAATAAGCTTCACTTAAATTCAATTATTCCAAAAGAGTATTATCAAAATGTACTGGATGAATACATTGTAAACTATCTGATTAAAGCAATTACTGTTAATGTATGTAAATAATTAAAGCTCCGTCTGCCAAAAAAATTGTATTGATCATTACATGGTGAATACAATTTGCATTAGATTAACTTGGAATTAACATTTCAATTAGGAAAGATTTATATGCTAAAATTTAGTATTGTAAGCTGATAATAAAACAGAAAAATAATAAGAATACTTACTCAATACTCAAAAGAAGCCGTAAGTTAATAAGAAATTTCTGCAAATAAATTATTGGAGAAAAATTAAACGTTAATTTTGTACACTTGAAATGTGAGACGATAAAATGGGAAACCCCAGGGTGATGTTTAATTCTAGTCATATGTATTATGTGCAATTAAGTAGGTAAGAGGTTCGATAATGTAAGGGCCAATTGTACCAACAAGGGTTAACTTTAACCCACTGTTAATCTTAGGTTTTCTCTACTTAACTGAATTTTCATTAGCCTAAATTGGTCACATGATCAAAATAACCCAGGGTTAAGACTTAACTGTGGTTGGTACAATTGGCCCTAAGTCAATCATTCACCAGTTACACAACTGTGAATATTCGAACCATTACACGTCATAACAATTGGCTTGGCACTGTCACGTGGTCAGTGATCAACTTCAAATAGCTTTTTTCAAAGTTTATAAAGTTATACTAATATTTTCAAAACGAAACCCGTAAAATTATTAATAAAAATGCAGTAAACTTGCATCTATTGCCTCTACAAGGCCAAGGGTGGACCCAGAATGGACAAAAATATTACCTCATTAAATGTGATTGTAGCTTCTGTTTCTTCATCCAATTCCAATTTACTCAAATCGTATTCTTGACAGCCAAGTTTTTCATCATAAGTATAGTTTGCATCCCAAACAGTAACATCTTTTGAAAGGAATTAAATTATTTAGTCAATTAAAATTGTCTGCAATTTTTTTATTATTAATGTATTATTTAATCTAAAATATCCTAAACTGTGAAACGAATGTTTCCATCCGAAGCAACTGAGATACAGTTTTGTGAGAAATATTTCACTGGATTTTTTAAACATTTTGGAATATCTTGAATTATAATGCAATTCACTTCAATATGCTTAATTTGAGTAGACTTACCAAGAAAATTGATTTCTTTAGCATCTATAAAGAATTCAAACGTTTCATTCCACTTCGGATTTGGATTGTTATCAATGGGTTTCGTTCTTTTTGTACTATTTGGTGTGAAACGAACTTTCAACGCAACATACGGATCAGGTGTATCCACTATATAAAAGAACATTTAAAAAAGGATTTGTATTAGCACTGTTCCAATAGTTCATTAATTATAATAAAGAGATGCGATGACAATATTAACCTATAATATACTTTTGTCATCACTTGAACCATTAGCTGTAGGTATCACGACAGCATGCAATGGCATATACCAGACTAAAATTGACCCTCCCAATGACACTTCATAATGTAGGAACTCTTGTTCTTTATTTGTATGTTATCTTAAGGGGTCTGTCCACACTTTTAACAACATGGGCCTATGGGGATTTCCATGTTAAATTCGTTTTCTTCAAACTGATATAACCCAAGAACGGGTAAAAGTTCAACGATGGGGTTTGATTTTTGTAAAAGATTATAAAATTTACTAAAAACTGTAGTATGATTATGACGTCACGTGCATTCTGAATGTAGTTATCGATTTTCAAAGTTGACTTCCATTTTCCCATGCTATTTTACATAGACGTGAAATTTTTCCCAAAATTTAACAGATCTCAATATTGGCTGAGCGGATAA